>VOMN01140286.1:0-11406 GCA_014899125.1 Orchestia grillus
AATGAAGAACTCCATTTTATCGAATTACAATTTCATGGACTCGAAGTACTAAGATAAACCAAAAGTAGAAAAGGTTATAATGATGAAATATATGTGTACATATATTTGATTACATCCATGCATACGAATGATAAATCAAATACACTTATTATTTCCTCTCACTACAGACATTTTAATTTTCTCTCTTCTTCAAGAACCTCCTTATATAAAGTTACTGTCTTCCTAGCTTTTCACCTCTCGTACATCTTATCATTTTGCTACTGCAATTTAGTAAATTGGTAACCTCTATTAGAAGTTCCTTCCATTATTCCCTTGAATCAACTAATAAACTTTGGATCTGACGCAACTCCAAAGTTCTGCATTCCTAATCTACCATCCAGGGCAAAGCCCAGCCAGCGTTCGCACCTACACTTGCCGCACGTCATCAATATACACATCAATCAACCAGGCGGCATTACACACTCTTAAAAAATAATAACGTACTGTAAACCTTTCTTATTAATTCCAACACGTTTTACCGTTTGGTTTGCAATGCCTTACTAGTACTGCCGTGGTTCGGAATGTGTGGTTATACTTGCCGATCAGCTAACATTTATTGTAACATGTTGCTAATGAATATTAATATTTGTTATTAATGAATATCACTTATTGACATTAATAATTGAATGTTCATAAATGATACTTTCACTATAAATTACGTTTAACTTCATGAGTTATGGAATCAACTTTGAGCTGGAGCATCTATACTGTCATTCTTGTGCCACGGTGCGTGATGTCACACCACTGTACTACTGTATTTCTGGACCACTGCAGTGCTGCTAGCAATTTTCAGATAAACCAGGTTTACTCGTCTGAAAAGAACAAAACGTGGTAAAAAAGGAGATCTCCGAAAACTCGTTTACGTTTTTAAATTATTGGTCAAAGGCTACTGAAAAAACTACCTAAATATTGAAAAAAGGTTGTATTCGTCTCAAGTGTTTCTTCCAAGCCGATGTATCTATAAATATTAAGTACGTTGTCATCGTTTCTTTTCCTTTAGAGGTTCTATGGCCAATTGTTGTATTTTTAAATGTTCTGAGGACTGATTCTAGACAGAAAATGAGTGCCAAGAAATCCTCTTCAGTCTAGTATTCCCCACGTTTTTTGTAGTTTAAGGCAGTAAAATTGCGTTTTTAACGATTTGGTTGTAGGTAGGGGATTTTTTATAGGATTTATTAAAGCTATACTACTCATATTCAGTACTGAGCATAACCTTTTCACTTCTTGTAGACTATGTTCAAATAGAAATCAATGCTTTTCTGTCAATATTGTTAAAAAATTGAAGTTCAACGAATAAGTGTTCCACACTTTATAGAAAATTTAACTTCAACAAGCAGTGACAATTCACAGACGGTAATTTCAACAAAATTCGAGGCCGATATGCCAAAGAAATTGAGGATTTAATGTTTCATTGTTTTATTTGTTTTTGTACGCATTATTTTTGAGAGATTTTTGAAGTTGAAAAACGATTATAGATAATTCAGGCATTCCCCAGGCACTCAAAGTTGCCAACGGATTTATCCCAGAATTAAAAATTAGAATAAATTATTGACTTAAAAATTGAATTAATAAAATCCTGAAAATTTCTTACCATCATATCTACTTCAAGATTCAGATGGGGTCTCAATTAAAGAAATCTAATTTTAAATAATCAAGTCATGAATTGTTATTAAATGATACTATTTGTGATAACTATAATTGAAAACATAGGTGGTGAAGAATTTTTATATTCCATAAGAGTAATTATAACATTTCTCGAATTAAGAACTGAAAATTTGTTCCCAAATTTTTATTTAAATCTATGTCTGAAAAATCTATATTGTTTCAGTCTCCGCGAATTTTGAAGTTTTCTGTGTTTCATTATGATAACATGGGAACGGAGAACCTCCATTTTCTTAGCTGAAAACTACAGAGTTTTGTATTATTGAATTTAAATAAGTTGCCAAACCGTTCATGATTGCTAACATTATTTTCTGTTAGGTATAAGGTGAGTATTTTTGAAGAGCTTTCTACATTTTAACCGTTGTGTTATTTGTATTTACTCAATGTTGGAGTGATACGTATTGGAACTAGCTACTTGGGGGACCTTTGGCGGAATGATATCGCGATTCACTGTAAACAGACTTCCGTCAAAACATGTTCAACACACATGCAGCTGATTTGAGACGGACATGCAATGATTTAAATATATTAGATTTATCTAAGTAGTCGTGGGCTACTTTTGTTGACATTCTTATATCGTTTGGGGTGTAGACTGTTGACACCTTTTACTTGGAGCCAAGGAAAAGTATATGCTTTTGAAAATATGGGGTTTAGAAATCATTATTTTCTTATTGTAGTCAGTATTAATTTTTATACATACTTATGAAGATTTTCTGATAAATATGATTTTAGAAAAAATGGTTAATTTAGTCTTAGAACAAAAACTTAGTTCTGCATTCTGAAAAGATGCTGAAATTGTGTTTGTTTCAAGATTTACCCCTAATAATGTGTGCTTTTCTTTAAATGTTACCTAAATTATTTATTTTTTCAATAATATTAGGCTTTAAAAGCAGCTCAAAAAGTTCTTTGCTAGACATTGATATTTTTTCTATTTATTTTCCTCTAATCAAAGAGTTTTCCTGAAAATATTATTACTACAAATATTACTTGAACTTGGCAAGTGCTTACTTCTCCACTATACTTATGGGCTATAAAAGNCTTCTACACTATACTTATGGGCTATAAAAGATAATATAGAAGTTCAATCCAGAGATGTAAAGTATGTTCTGTTCTTATGTATAGTCTATTGTTGAGAAAAATTTTCCAAGTTTAAAAGATATAGCTGTTTCCTTTGGCCATGAAAGATTTAGAATAATGGAAGATTTATTTGAGAAAGTAAGAGGCTAAGAGTCAATTTCCTTTGGGAATAATTTTGAGACTAACAAATAAGTTTTAACTATCATTACAATAAATATGCATTAATTTGTTCCATCTTTAACTGGAAAATTTTTCTGAGTTTGATCATAGATCATGGAAGCTGTAAATTGCTACTTTTATATTTTCAGATATCTTATGATACAATGTAAGAATATTTTGAAAGTTTTGTAAATTTTGTAAAACTACTTAGAATTGAATATGACAATTTTTCAATGAAATAAATTTTTAAAGAATTTGATTTGCATGCTCAGATGATTGGTGTATAGGAAATATGGTTATTATTTACCTTATGTAGGTGTTTAAGCGGTGGCACCCCAGTGGGGCCTAGGCTTGGAGGCCCAAACACTGTCATGGTATTCAAGGTTTACCATAAAATATCTTACTCATTGTAAAGCTTTAATTTTTGTCTCAATGGGTAGAATTTTTGTTTTTATAGGAAAAACCTTACGTTTTTAAGGGTTTCAAAGCATAAAAAGGGACATGCTAACATATTCAAATGGTGTCATAATACAAAGACATCATTCAAACTCTTGAAAGCTTGGGCTATGTTTTACTGCTGCTCTTGCCTCTATACACAGGTTATGTTACATATAATTATGGTCATTTTAACTAAAATAAGCTAATTTAAGCTGAATTATGTAATGTAACCATTAGAAACTGCATGATAGCAAAAAAAATGTAGGAAAGAGAGAATGTGTGCCACAGATTGTGCAATATAAACTATTGTTTAACCATTTTCCTTTGTCTTAAACTGACACGATATATTTTAGAGTTGGTTTCCCACAGTTAAAAAGCATGTTGTATGAACTCATTCATCCTTGTTTTTGATATTCTGATTCTAAATAATTCAATTCACTGAATTTTTTTCATGCATTTTTGGTATTTATGATATGGTTTGCAATTACTTTGATCTTGTTTTTTATAGCACATTGCTCCAATGATGGTAAGAGCATATTTTGCTAAAAGCTTAATCTCCAAAAAATTTGTCTTGACAGTCCTTTGAAATTTTCAACAACTCCCATGTATATTTCTGCCTATGAGTGGAAAAAGTTTTATCAATGAGACTTAAGTCAAGGCTGTTCAATAAGTAAGATGCTTTGCAAAATATGCCTGGACAAGATAGATAAGATCTGCATAACCAATTAGCTTTTGCCTTAAATTTAGGTTAATATATTTTCAGCTAGCAATTAGGTTAATTAAATGGTTATCTTTCTTTGGTGCTTTTGCAGCTTTTATGCAGTGTTTAGTTCTCTTAAAATGATTAAAGTGTTAAAAATGTCTATTTTCTATATTTTTGTAGTTAAGATGAATATCTATATTGGATGCAACCCCTGCTTGGAAAAGTACTAGCAGATTTAACTCTTTGATAAATCCACTCTTAAGTACAAGCAGCAGCATTATATGTGTAAGTTTACTAAAGTAAATTTGCTTAGCTGCTTGATTTAATGAAATATTATCAGATTGGGTTCTACCTTAATACTAAAATTTACCCATGGTAGTGTTATTCTACTCCTATAGGGATCCCAAAAATGCCAAATTCTGTTTTGTAAATGTGATATATGTTCATTGATGCTAACAGTTTCAGAAAGAGCAAACTTCTGTTGGAATTTTGTGAAGGTAATTCTATTTTGTAAATGTAATACATATTCATTGATTCTAACAGTTTTTGTGAGGGCAATCCTGTTTTGGCGTCAGTTAACAGAGCATTGAAGAGACATTATCTTGGTGGTCTTGCTTCATTTACTTCATTGCATGTGTTGACTGTAAATGTATCTAAAATGTGATATCATGTAGAAAAATATCATTACTATATCAAAAAATGCAGTAACGCAAGTATGTAACTAAAATTTTTTGGAGGGTGTTTAGAATTCTAAAATACAGTGCAACTGGTTCACAAAATCTCCACCATTTAGTAAAAGTTCAACATAGATACAAAAATTTTTTAAAATTCAATTCCTCTTGTAAATTAATACCATCATGCAGGGCTACTCAGAAAAATTTCATGAGTTTTTGTTAATAAATTTTTACTATAATGATTTTTGTATAACATTTACAGACATTTTATAGATTTTAGTATGGACTGTGAGATAGTGTATTAAAACAGTCTACCTGCTAAATGTTAGAAAAAATTGCAAAAATTAAAGGAAAAGAAGCAATGAGAGAAAAAATTGCTTCCTAAGTAGTCCCAGTATTTGGGGACATGGCCTAAAAATATATTGAACAAAAATCCATGCTGAAGATGCACATGCTTTATAAGGTATTCCGAATAATTTTGGCTTGTCGAAATGACCACCGTCGTGTTTATGGTAGAGGTAGGTAGCATTTTTTAGCTTTTGCGCTATATTCAGCTGGATGTCTTGTTTTTTGTTCACATATACTGTATGATTATTTTATCAAAGAGCCTCTGTTGTGCTGCAACTCTTAAGTTTTGATGGCTGCTGCAATTGTTTCAATACTGAATCTAAGAGCTACTTTTCAGTTGTTATTTTGTGACTTGTATTTCAGAGTGAATCATTAATTAATTTCTTTGGTATGAACGACTTGTATATGTGCAAAATTTTTGAAAAAATGTATTGCTGTACTTGCAGATTCATTTGATGTACTGCTATGTCTGATTTACTGCTGTTTGAATGATATTTTGTGAAAAAAATTCAATTATTGACATCAAAGTTAAAATATGGTTTCAGTGCAGAATGTACTAAGCTAGATATAACAGAGGAAAAGTAATTCATGAGTATAAGAATTGAAAGGCAACATTTGGGTCATGCACTCCGACAACTATGGGAATTTATTAATGCCTGCTTTGTGCCAAGTTCTCAGTACCAGAATGATGATGGTATAATTTTTGCTGCTATTTCTCTCTGCATGGCTACTTTTGAGTGCCTGGCATTAGCTTCTCAGTGCAAATGTTGGCTTTAGCTGTATATTTATGGTAAATTGGTTTACTTTGGAACCAATGAGAAATATTTGATGTAAAATCATATTTTATTCCAACCATCATTGCAAGAAGAAAGGGACTCTCCAGCCATCATTCTAGTGTAAGGAAAATGTGCACTGAGCTTCATATTTGTTTTTATTAATTCAAAATATTCATTGAGAGCCAAGTTTTGATGCACTACGAAGGTGAGAGATGTGCACAGGTGTCGCACTTCAACTGTATAATGCTTGCAACTCCATCACTAGAGACAACGTGCAAAAAAACTGAAACACCTCACATGAATATATGTAAGTGTGCGTAGCTTCTGTCACGATACTATGACGTAAATGTTGGTGCCCATTGATATTTATTTGTGTGTTAGGAAATGATCACAAGAGCAGTTGTGTCTAACTTCTTATTCAATTTCCCTTGACCCGATCCATTCTTGCAGGCACAGAGCCGACATGGATTCCGAGAGGACTCTGGAGAGGCTCGGCCAGACTTCCAGTGGCGACTTCCTGAGCCTCGACCACATGGACGCTGGAGCTACTGCCAGTCCTGCCGGCTCAGTTCTATTGGTGGCAGGTGTGTGGCTGTGGTCCTATTGGTGGCAGGTGTGTGGCTGTGGTCCTATTGGTGGCAGGTGTGTGGCTGTGGTCCTATTGGTGGCAGGTGTGTGGCTCTGTAACACAGCAAAGAGTGTATGAGAAGGAGTCAAAAATGATATTTGCAGTTCACAGAGGGTACTATTTATTCCCAGTAACACATCAGCAATTTCCATGGTGTTCCCAGTAGCCATATTTTGTAATGGTATCAGCAATTTCAATGGTGTTCCCAGTAGCCGTATTTTGTAATGGTACCAGCAATTTCCATGGTGTTCCCAGTAGCCGTATTTTGTAATGGCACCGACAATTTCCATGGTTGGTCCAGTGAGCAGGTATGCAAGTTTCAGTACACATTCGCTGTACTAGTGAGTTGAGCTCCCTCTGTCCTCTCAGTGTTGACAGTGTTGACTAGTCTATGTCAAATCCATTCCTACAGCAACTAACACTACTTCATTTTAGAGCAGCACCAGACTTTAGGAAAACTTCGATCTACTTTTTCCAGTAAACTTATGCTGTGGAGGCTGAATGGCTTCCTTGACTGTCGTGATGAGACTCGCTAGATTTATTCTTAAAACGAGTGGTATTTTCTTAGAAGCATGTGGTGGGTCATAAATGTTCTTCATCATTTCCTTTGAAGTCATAACCAAACTGCGTTGACCAAAATACTATTGTATCGTTTTTCATTAAATAAGAAACAAATTAGCTCCAACTCGATCGCGAATCTCCAACTCGATCAATTTTCATTTCGACACGTCTGTTCCCCCGTTATTACATTTGTAGAGCTAACCCACACTTAAAATAATATTCTCATATGGAATACGTACTGACAGGAGTGCCGGTGAGACTGAACAACCTACTGTGTATTATTATAAAGGGTGGTTAAATTGTAAGGGCCGATTTTGAATGTGAACCTCACCTAAACGTCAAGTTTTTTCCTGCATTTAATTTGACATTTCTCTATTTCAGACTAACTCAATTTGAACCATGGTAAGATACACAATCGAGCAACGCGTTAAAGTTATTCAGGCTTATTATGAACCTAATTTGTGTTTTATTGAAAATCAACATTGGCCGGGGGGGGGCTTTAATAAAAAAAATTATATAAGTAGACTCCCAAGTTTGTCGTTGCTGTGCAGGCGACAGCAGCATGCGGGGCAGCAGCGGCAGCTACCCCCCAATGGAGGGCCTGGGGGCTGGAGACGACCACCAGTTCCTCACCTCGGACACACTCGACCAGCTCGCAGGTCTGTGCCAGCGGCCTCTTGGTCTGCTTCTTGTCTCAGTCCATTACTTCCACGCCAAACACGAGCGGCCTCTTGGTCTGCTTCTTGTCTCAGTCCATTACTTTCTATGACCAAGCACCAGCAGTCTCTAGGTCTGCTTTAAAACTGGAATTATTTGCTTTCTATGACCAAGCACCAACTGTCTCTATGTCTGCTTCGAAACTAAAATCATTAGGTTTGCAGTGCCAGAAAATCTTCTAATGCCAAGTGTTTAGTTTTAAGTTGATAGTTTTCGGTCAAAACGTTGTATTCTTTCGTCATTAACAAGTTTTTATGTGTAATTAATGAGCTTTGATATAGCAGTTCTAGTAAAGCGACGTCGCCCATGATACCCTGGTTTGATATTATGTGCATCTGCATGGTACAAAATGCATTACGAAATGTATGTGGCGATCAGGTATGTTGTGGACAGAAATGGCAAATTCTGATCTTGGCTTACGTGTATTGGCACTTCTTTCATTATGTACACTTGTACCCATTGGCACTTCCCTCATTAAGCACACTTGTACCCATTTGCACTTCCCTCATTAAGCACCCTTGTACATATTGGCATTTCCTCATTAAACACACTTGTACCTATTGGCATTTCCCTCATTAAGTACACTGGCACCTATTGGCATTTCCCTCATTAAGTACACTGGCACCTATTGGCACTTCCCTCATTAAACACCCTTTTACCTATTGGCATTTCTTTCATTAAGCACACATGTACCTAATGGCTCTTCCCTCATTAAGTACACTTGTTCGTGTTGGCACTTCCCTCATTAAATACACTTGTACCTATTGTCACTTCCCTCATTAAGTACACTCGTACTTATTGGCACTTCCCTCATTAAGTACACTTGTTCGTGTTGGCACTTCCCTCATTAAATACACTTGTGCCTAATGGCATTTCTCTCATTAAGTACACTTGTACCCATTACGCAAGGGCCATGGCTTTGATGTAGACCATTCTGTGGTTAATTTTGCTGGAAATTTAAATTCATCACTAAAATAGAGGGCCAAGTTGCAATCTGAGCTGTACATTTGATTAGTTTTGAACCATACAAGAACCGCCTTTTCCCTAGTTGAACGAAACAGTGCGTGAGCAGCCGTTTATAGTCTGTGTGCATGTATACACATCTCCCGAGCTTAGAAAAAAACAATGAGTACTTAAGAATAAATGTCATTTATTATACAGTCAATATAATTATAGAGTTAATATAATTATAGAGTTAATAAAGATTAAACACGCGTGTTATTTCTAATGTCAAGTGAAATAGCGGTGTTCCTTATAGAGTAAATGTAAAGATTAAACACGCGTGTTATTTCTAATATCATTTGAAATAGCGGTGTTCCTTATAAAGTTAATGTAAAGATTAAACACGCGTGTTATTTCTAATATCATTTGAAATGGCGGTGTTCCTTATAGAGTTACCTTTAGGGAGCGAGGCTGGCTGACCGGTCGTGGTGGCGTCACAGTTGGCACGGCGCGGTGTGAGCGCGATGAAAATCCGTCATCGCCTTGTTCGGGTTTAAAACCATAATTCTCCTTTTCTTTGTAACTAACCAGCGTGAAAAAATAATGGTTTTAAGACTTGGAATATGTTATTGTGGTGAGGTAAATGAGTTTTCAATTTTGCGTCTCGTCAGTATAATACCATTAATTGAATGCAATACAAGTATGTTGCAAAAGCAAAGTTTCAGAGGAATAATAGGCATAGAGGGAGTTAAAGGAGGAGATCTCACTCATTTACCAAGAGAAAATCACGTTACGTAGCCTTCTATTACACAATTCTCATTTATTAACATTGTACAAATATGCATCAATACCGCTGTGTAACGCGGTTTTTGTTCTGGCAATGAAGTGTTATTCCAAGCCTTGTTTTAGTTTTAATGAGAAGCACAGGAGTGGAGAAGCTTTTTAATTTTGAGCAGCGCACTTTGATGGAAAGAAAAAAGTAAACTGCCGATGGGTGCCCTAAATTCCAATCCATATCACGAGTTGACCAAATTCCCCGAAAAGACCGGCGGTGCATTCACACGGTCTGTGTAACCGACAGTGACCGTGTGAATGCAACAACCACAGCCACGAGATATCTCGGGATAGTTCAGTAAGGGGTTGAACTCTTTGGCTAATTGTTACAGTAGGATCTAGTGTATTTTTAACCTTTTTGTTACAAATATGAATATGAAACTGAGTGCAAATTCATATATTTTGATACAATGATTATATAGCACATTTCATCTGCCGCGATCGCGCTTCTAAATTCATATCGAAAAGAACTTTTTTAACCTAACCTAGTTGTAATCTAACTTAATCTTGATTAACCTTTGTCCATCACCATCACGAGAAAGTTCAGTGAGGGGTTGAAGAATATTTCACATGTGCAGGAAGTCTGCTCGAAAGCCGCGCTCCACTCCAGCTGCAGTTCGCATCTGACGCCCCCTGCAACACGAGTTTATCTTCGTCCAACTCTCTCCAGCGGCTGTTTGTTCCCAACTGCAGCGGTGTGACCAACCACCTAAACCTGTCCCTCGCTACCTCCAGCTGCGGCAACCCGAGCTCAACGACCGTGCACGGTCTCACCGACACCACGGTCTCCTCAACACCCAACCTGCAGAACACCTTCAGCTTCCTCGATGCTGGGATTTCATCTTCCAATGTCATTCTTGGGGACGCAGGCGTGGCCCTGCAGGGGGCGGGGGGCGGTGTCGTGATGGGGGGCCAGAGCTCGAGGAGCGGTGGCGGCCTTGTGGTCAACATGCCGAGCTCCAGCAGCCAGTCGGGCCGTTTGATGCCTTCGTTCTCCATGAGGGACACTATGGGGGTTGTTGACCAGCCGCAAGGGAACCTTATTTTAAATTCTTACCCGCCGTCAGGGCAGATGGGGCTGATAGGGCTGCAGCCTTCCGTGTCCGAACCGGCCATTTTGCTGCCGTTGAGTCAGAATTTGGACTCCAGCCAGTCCAACAGCCACTTGTTGCTGGGTGGCTTGACTGGCGTTCAGTCATATGGCTTATTGGGCGAGTCTGGCAGCGCTGGCAGCAGTCAGACCGCTGCTGGAAGTCTTCAGGGCCTGCTGGGAGGGCACTCGTCCGACTTCCTACTGAGTGCTACTGTGAGTGGCANGTCTACAGGGCCTGCTGGGAGGGCACTCGTCCGACTTTCTACTGAGTGCTACTGTGAGTGGCAGCAGCAATCTAAACCAGAGCAACAGCAACAATCAAAACAACAGCAGCAACAACATGAGCAACTTGAATAACAACAGTAACCTTAACAGCATAAACAGCGGCACCAATCTAAACCTTCACAACAACAGCAACAGCTTCAACAACAGCAACAACATGAACAGCTTAAACAGCAGCAACATTAATAGCTTAAACAGCAATAACATTAACAGCTTAAACAGCAGCAACATTAACGGCTTGAACAGCGGCAACAGCCTGAACAACAGCAACAACATGAACAGCTTGAACAACGGCAACAACATGAACAACTTGAACACCAGCAACAGCCTGAACAACAGCAACAGCCTGAATAACAGCACTGCAACGTTGGACTCCATCTTCACCACCCAGACGCTGACGGCGGGAGGGGGTCCCGCCGGCGTGTTGGGGAGGGCGACGGCCTCCCCCCCCCGGGGGATCCAGTCTCCTCTGG
>VOMN01140313.1:0-13960 GCA_014899125.1 Orchestia grillus
AAATTCCCATACTGGGCTTAAAAATTCCCTCAATAGGTCTATAAATGCCCATACTGGGCCTAGAAGTCCCCACACTGGTCCTAGAAATTCCCACATTGCACCTAGAAATTAACACACTGAGTCTAGAAATTCCCACGCTGGGCCTGGAAATTGCCACACTGGGCCTGCAAGATATCGACCAGCTGGGCCGTACACCGCAGGAGCTCCTCTCGTCAGGGGACTTAACAAGACAGTCGAGGTGGTCTCATTACCGCCCAGTAATCCCTGATGATTTAGTCGCGCCCAGGTGTCGATACTCAGTCTGAGATAATTCCTGACGCCTCATCGATTACCCTTCTCGCGCCTCCGTGAGATGCTGGACACATCTCAGAGGAGAGGCGGGAGATCCTGGGCACATCTCAGAGGAGGTTGGGGATGCAGGGCACATCTCAGAGGAGGCGGGAGAGGCTTGGCCCATCTCAGGGGATGTGGGAGATCCTGGGCACACCTCAGGAGAGGCGGGAGGCTCGGCCACCACCTGCACATGAAGGTCGTCATATCGGGCAGCTGTGGAGTTAAGACGTGATCAAAATTACCGCCCATCACCAGTTATGATAGCGAACTTTGTACACGCTGGCTGTCATCAACCAGTTGCTTGATAACTACTGTAGTTACGCCTGGGAACTATGCTCCGTTTGAAATACTACAATAACTGCTAATAAGATAGCGTAAATTTCTGAACAATTTTGCGATAACGACCCACGAGCAACGAGTAGCATCATTTGAATGCCGCATCAGTCATTCATCATACGGTCTAACCTGGATGAAACGTGTAAATAATGATTTGATGACAAAAAATACAAACAGGGAAATAAACCTTGTTTTAATGCCAAGCCTTTGTTGTGAAGCATTGTAAAGGCCAAACTTGAATAACCGTAAATGATTTGTTGAGGTATATATTGAACTGTTGCGATTAATCTTACTTTTCAAGCCCTGTGCCGCTGCACCTCGCGCTGTGCACTGAGCTCAATAACAGTTAATGATGTCAGAGTTGGCGTTACAGCCTCCGTTCACCAGTTATTCCGACCTGACATCAAAGGTCTCCTGCCATCGCCTTCACTGCGACAGGGGCGCAATTGAGGGTGGTGTGCAGAGACGCTCGGCCATTGAGGGCTTCTCTATGAGAATAACATCAAATATCTGCGTACTTCAAAACCAGAGCTCCTTTCTCTCGCCTTTGCCCACTAGAGCGCTGTTGTGATGTAAATACGTCCAGAACTACGATTCGTACCTCTACTGCATGAGCTTTACCGTACCTCTACTTATGAGCGGATGGAGCTTTACATTTCCTAGCCATTAGACGCACGTGCGAAAGCAAGACGTCTTGGAATGGCAAAAATAACTATAGCAATTGGTCGGGCTCAGGAACACCCAGTGAAGAGAGTAGCCGAATTCGCTGGTATTTCATGGCACAATGTTGTGTGGGTATACCAACGATGGAACCAACACGGTGCATACGGACATTCGAGGCAAAATTGTGATCGGAAGGACATTC
The DNA here is from genome assembly GCA_014899125.1 of Orchestia grillus. Taxonomy (NCBI): domain Eukaryota; kingdom Metazoa; phylum Arthropoda; class Malacostraca; order Amphipoda; family Talitridae; genus Orchestia; species Orchestia grillus. The sequence continues at coordinate 1,535 of VOMN01140313.1, forward strand.
TAACCGATAGGAACCGCCTCTGTTTATTCTGAATTCTTGACTGGAATCACTTTGTATTAACGATACAACTACTGTGAAACTTCAATGATGGCTCTCTCCTGGTGTTTCTGAACAAATTTTTCGTAAGGAACTCCATGCAATGGACATGTGGGGCAGAGTGGTTCGTAAACTGCTGATTTTAACTACTACCTATAAGACCATTTGGCTAAACTGTTAAACTGGGCTGAAGGACACGCACATTGGACTGTAGAGGAGTGGAGTAGTCATTTGATCAGATGCTTCACCATTCTGTATCTTTACCAATGATGTTCCTCGAAGACCTGATGAAGCCTTCAAGGCTTTAGTGCAAGGGGGGATACAAGAGGGAGGACGGTCTGTCTAAGGGGCTGTTTCAACTACACAGAAGTGAGTACTTTAATTGAGGTATCAGTCAATCTCAGCCAGTATGGCTACATTGAGCTGATAGATAACTAAGTTTTGCCAAGTATACAATATCTGAATGAAGAAAGGCTTGTTGCTTCACCTGGCTTTCAGGATCCTAACTGCCGAATGCATTGTGGTAAAACTGTCATTAATTGACATTACACTCTTTCAGGATATATTAGGTATCTATACTGGCGAGCTAAGTCCTCAGACAAGAACCCAACAGAAAATTTGTGGCAACACCTAGAACAACCAGATAAACGTCGGGAAGATCGTCCAAGTACTGTGGCCGCTTTACGAGATTAGTTGATGCAAAGGTTGTTTAGAATCAACTAGGTGTACAGTGACACTTTTGGACTCAATGATGCCCAGAATTACTAACATTATTCGTGCTCGCAAAGGATCTACACCATATTAGAAGCAGGTAACTAATTTTTTGTCCAGGGAGCTTATATCACTTTGTTTGAAAAATCTATAAGGTGTTATAGAAGGTCATAATTTTTCCAAGCGAACTGCAAAACTGTTTAAACTCTACTTGTCCTGGATAAAATATTTATCTAATGCACCGAAACTATTTCAAAATTCACTCACTAAAAATAAACTCGAACTATTTTGATTTAATCTACACTGCCGTCGAATGAGTGAAACTTAGACCAGAACAATTTTAGATGTGCATCAAAACCGTTCTCCATCATACGAAAATATTTTACCCTAGAAAATACTTGTTCTACAATTATCCTTCTCGATGAAATAAAGTTTCCCCTGAACTGTGAAAATTTGTGCTATTGGGACACGCCACTAAATTTGGACTGATTTACGGAGGGACTCTCAGCTCTAGGTCGCTACCCATCAATCAGTTATGTTTGTGCCGTCACTGGACTAAGAATCTTCATAAAACTTAAAAAACTCAAAATGAAAAAAAAAATTATTCGTTGTTTTGTATCTAGTAATTGGTGTGTTAGCCTTAACTGTTCTGATTTAGTAAACACGGCTTGTTTTAATGTGAGGCTTAACCCAAAACGAGGCCAATTTTGAATGTCCATCACCCAGCGCTCCCACGCTGCACCCAGCGCTGGACTGCAGCGTCAGGCAACTGCTCATCCATCAGTCACTTCTCCAGCGAAGCAGCAGTTAGCGTCTCTCTTTAGACCGATGATCAGATTATCTCACTGACCTGCATAAGGAGGGAACCACCTCTCATACAGTACAGGGCTGGGTGCCTCCACACGCTGGCAAATTTAGCCATTGGTTGTACATGGTTTTTATCTAAACCAGGAGTTGAACCACGGCAGGCAACTGAACAACGCCCAGCGTTGATGAGTTCGAAAGAGCTGAAGAGAATGTGAAGATACGCTAGTGTCTCACATGCATTGGATGAGTGCATTGAATGTGACATAGAGTGTCGTTGCCTCTCATTGACATTGGTTTTCACGCCGACGTTTTCTGAAAATGTTCGTTCAGAAATATTCCCACCACACCCAAAATTCTTTCTGCGACTGTTCCTCACAATGCACAAACGATATTTTGTTCTTTTCCTTGTGCAGGAGAGTTGCCATTTGGGAAGATAAAGTATAACACATCGGAATAGAATGGTCAGGCTACAGCTGCCAATAACTTCATTCGTCTTGCTTCCTTCTATGTTTTTTGCTGTGTTATCAAAACCAATGCCGAAACTGTTTTTCTTCAATCATTCGACCTCTTTTACAATTGTCTCATTGAAGTTCGTGCATACAACGTGAATTACTGGGGCGAGATTGCTCCGAACTTCAACTCCCGGCTACATACATAAAGTGCAGGCAAGTACATATGTCTTCCGTAGTGAATCGAAGGTAACTTCGCAGGCACAGCCGAAAATATTGGAACATTGCAAACGGCGGACAGATATTGAGCAGGGAAGGCTACTGTGTTGTGTGGGCCGTGCTTTTTGAGCGATATTTTGACAGGGGAGTCGGGCGCCGTCCTGGCTATTATGACGCGGTCATCATGAGCGTTCATCCCGCGTGACACTTCAATAGAAATTTCCATTTTAAGCAGGAGGCCGACGATGTTTGGGCGTCGTTACGAGGGGGACTTGGACTGGACACAGGGTGAGGTCAGGGAGAGTGGGGAATGCTGTTTTGCTTCGCTCTTCACGCTCATGTCCTGACTTGAAAATTGGAGTACATTTAAAAATTATGTGCATATATAACAATTCATGCGAATTAAAAACACATTAGATACGGAACGTTGTCAGTAGATTAAAAATTGGATAGAAAATTTACAAGTGTAGGAGTACCACTGGCAACTTTAAAAGCTTGTACTTGCATTTATATGATATAGAAATACATATATGCACATTGAATAACGTATTGTAAAATGTGAAAAATGTTACTTATAGGAAAAAAAATTGAAAGGACTACTATATATATTTGTACATATAGTTTCTATACAATATTTTTCTCGAAATAAGAGATACTTGAACATTCTTTGAAACTGGAGTTCAGTGTTTAACTATCATTTCCTCTCATCTGATTTGAGAGACATGCATATTCATTACATACTGGTACACAAACTTCTTGCACTTCCCAGATTAGGCTTGATTATTTCTAAAATCTAAAACTTAATTCCTGATTGCACAATTTTGTGTTAGAGTGTGCCCACTTTGTCAGAGACGTGGCGTGGGGGGGCAGCTGGAGCTGTGGTCTGGCAGACAGTGCACGAAAGCAATTAATTTGAAGAATTTTAATTTTCTCTTCCAGATGTTATGTCTAATCTCGCACATAAGTTATGAACGTTATGAAGAAATTTCAAAATCATTCAGCTGGCACTATGTTTATTTCATAATCCCTCCGTATGAAAAAAATATTTCAGAAAAACTGATAGCATTATTGCAAACTAAAAAATGTCTCAGAGATAAAATTGAAATTCTTCACTATAAATCACTAAAGCGGAATGCGCCAGACCTCTACAGTTCCAGTTGTTATTCTGCCTTCGTAACTCACGAGATCCCTACACTTCAACAAAAAATGGTACATTCATGAATTCAGTTTTTCTCTTTGGAAACTGTGTGATATTCTTTGCACAACAAGCGGCCCAGCCTACGACCAGTTGTAATTATTTAGCGTCGTTTTAAGAAGCTGAAACCTGAAGAAAATTTGGAAGTGATTTGATCATGTCAATGCCCCGATACATTAACTCGTGAAGCTCGTACGTGATTTCAGGTAAATTATATTCGAAAAAATGAAATTTAATGGTTATAACTGATGTCCAATTCCCTCGGATGCTTATCCTAAATAAGCGTGGTAGCAGAATTAGCTTACTGCCGGGGGGAGTGCTGAGAATGAGGGAGCTCAGTGTGAGAAGAGGTGGCGCAGCACAGGCGCTTGAGACAGAGCGCACCAGGCGAGATGTACTGTTATGGAGGCACGCTCCAGATACCCCTCCGTCCAGTGCTGCCGCTGGCTTCACGCGAAAAGCTTTCCTCACAAAACATTTTCGTCCTAAGTTTCTTCCCGTCGAGCGGCGGATCTTCCTTGTGCGGCGGCCGCGACCAGAAAAACTCTACGGGAACCTTGTGTAGGGTTCAAAGTCGCTGGGGAGGCTCGGAGGGTGCGAGACTGTTTGCATCAGTTTTGAGAGCACATTTTGTAAAGTGCTGATGAGGCATTTTCGAAGACCAGTTAGATCAGAGTTTAGATGGAAGTGTCCGGTGATATTGCCTCAGTACGTTTACCTTGCTCGCGTTACTTAGGAGCATAGAAAAATGGACATGGTCGGTAGAACTAATATGAGCGGAAGGCGCACAGGCGAAGACGCTCCTCAATATCGCCTGCCTATCCAAACTCATAATATACTTCGCGAACCAAAAGTTTCAAATTGGCTGAAGACAGATTCAAAAACTTGCATTCAGAACACAATCGCTGCCAAGAAAATAATTTGATTTCCAAAGCAGTCGCTCGCCTAAGTTTTGGAAGTAGCTTCCGAACCTTCGGAGAACAATTGTGCATAATGTTTGTCAAATATAAAGATAAACTTCTTCGCAGAATTGTTTTAGAATTTATTAAGTAGGAGCTTTTTACATTATGGACTGCAGTTTTTGTACACAGAACGAGAAGCTGAAAGCACGAGACGAAGGCTCCTCATAAGCCAAAAGGCTGAGCTTTTTACGGCGCACTTTATATGGTTATTAAAATACTGGACTGCCGATACTTTCTACGGGGAAGTATTAGAGACGCCTTCAGTTATTGTCGCATAAAATGAGAATATTTAAGGGTGGACATGGACCATTGGAAACAGTTCTCGCCAAGGGTCAATTTACGTTTTCCAATAACACGAGGTGCGTCTTATTTGCTGAATTGCCGCGGGGCTTGCCAGCTTTATTGGGTTCCCATTGGTTCTTTATATTCTTGGGAAACACTTGCGAGTTAAATCAGGCACAGCTCCTAAGAACGGGGAGAGGGAGGAGTAATGGATATAGACAAGGAGAGGGGGAGGGGGTTCAACACCAGCTATTCCGTGAAATGCAAATTTTTATTCGGTAATTAATCAAGGCCCCAAAATTGCTCACTTGAACTCACTCTCATGATACAAACAATTTTGGGAAAGGCAATGATAAAAATGTGTAAAGAATATTACGTAGGTGCGAGCGCAACATGTGTGGTAAATGGAACAGAGTCGGTCGGCATCAGGATGGATTGACGTTCCATTGGGGCTTCAGGTAAGAGTCTACGAAACTTGGTTTAGTTTTGAGGCTTTCCTCGTGAATTGAAGTAAGATCTCAGCACAGATATCAACATCACTTAAATTTTTAACTTTATTTATAGAAGAATGACGTAGCAGAGACAATGGTTGGCTTTTGCCAAACGCACACTTCGTTCAGGGGCACCTACAGCGACGCCTTCAGTAGTACTTGTCGAACAGAACTGACGCATGGCAGAACTAACGCATGGCAGAATTGACGAGTGGCAGAACTGACGCATGGCAGAACTGACGAGTGGCAGAACTGACGCATGGCAGAACTGATGCATGGCAGAACTGACGCATGGCAGAACTGACGCATGGCAGAACTGACGCATGGCAGAACTGACGCATGGCAGAACTGACGAGTGGCAGAACTGACGCATGGCAGAACTGATGCATGGCAGAACTGATGCATGGCAGAACTCGCATGGCCTCTCTCCACGTGCGAAAATTTCAGCTGCGGCTATTGGGTAAAACCGCTCATAAAAAATGAATTCAGCTCACATTGAAGAGCACTGGGCGCTTGCTCTACACACTCGCATCTCACCTCGTTTGTGCTGTGCAGGCTCGTTGTGTTGGCCGCTATATGACGAAGGCGACAACTTTGTTGCGCAGGTGAGCACGAGGAGCCGCAAGTTGTCCTGCCCTGCAGCGCTCTTGGCGAGTCCTGCAGTAATGTGAGGGCGCGGTGATCAGCCCTCCAGTGAGTGCAGTATTAACGATCTTCTGCTCGTGAAATATTCCTTGTATTTTTTTCGTAAAACACGTGCTGATGTTCCTGCAGGGTAGCACGGTTAGAGTAAAATGAGTAAAAATGTTACAGTTGGATTTTATATACAATTTATCCTTGAATATTATCATTTGATAACATGAATTTATGAGCTGGGTTGGTACTGTATTGGAACATGAACATTTTTTTCTGTGAAGAGTAGTTTGTAGATTAAATACTTTTCATTTTAGGTAATAATCCTTAAAATTGCAGCATATGGCGTCTCATAGTAAACATGAGGAGGGAATTGCTCATTTTGCAGAAAAAATGTTCTGTTTGGAATAACAATAGATGTAAGTAAGAATGAGAGACTGCACAGCGGCTTTGTTATTTTCGTGCAGTACACAGGCCACCCGTTGCCTGCTGCACCAGCGCCCTTCGTGCAGCACACAGGCCACCCGTTGCCTGCTGCACCAGCGCCCCCCAAGCCTCCTCTCGTTCCTCCTCTCAGTTCACATGAGAAAGCCTTTCGTAGGGTCAGGCTGTCTGTCTGAATAAAAAGAGTAGAGTCTTCGTCGTCCAAAAAAATTTTAAGCTTTTAATTCATAACGCTCATGATATCTTCATTTTTAAAATTTAAGCCATGACTTTGTGGATTTCAATTTTCAATATAAGTTTTTGCATTGAATTTTACAAGTTATTGTTTCAGCCAAATTAATGTGAAGAATCTTTTCGAAAGACAATAACTATGCTGCATTGCCGAATGTAAAACTTCCGTCTTTTGTTCTTATTATTTAAATAAGCAAACGATCCATCCCGAACTATCGTTAAAATGTATGGAATTTCTTTTCCCAACAACGAGGCGGAATGAAGTCAGAAAATGTATATACGTAGTTCTCTAATTTTGCAAAGATGAAGTTTCAAGGCACGGAGACGAGAGCACCAGTGGTGCGCTGCACCAGCACAGCAGCGGCTCGTACACTTCGAGCGGCGCACTCCGGCCGGCTGCAGCAGCCTGCCGCGGAAGGACTTATTCGATGTCCGGAATACGGCCCATTTTACGATCCCTGGTCGTGTTCAGAAAATCAAACACGTGCCTTACTCCATTGAAACCAGTTCTTGTGGCTGAGAGAAGCTAGCAAACTTAGTATCAATAGACCAATCATTTGGCGTGGCAGTGAGTCTTCCTTGCTTCGCGGTGTCTAGTTAGAGGTGGCCTCTCTCTTGAGTAACGCGTTATGCGAACACCGCTGACGAGTGAATTACGCACAACACATCTCAATGAAAACAATGGTTACATATTCTAGGTGAATTTGAGATTTACTTCACTTTTTCATGACAGTAAAGTCCGTCAGAAAGCCATTAAGAATAACGATACCCATTAGTGCATAACAAGTTAGTTAGTGAATAGATGAGTAAGTTCAATGTACGCCTTCCACACTCGAGGACGACGATGAAGGCTAGGGTGTACCCTGCATGGACATCGCATAATTCTAGCGACGGCCACATTAGCGCCTGCTTCCAATACCTCGGCCACCATTTGTACGCTCTAAACATTCTGTAAATAACAGAGATGGTCCCGGCAGCGGCTGCTCCTAGCAGACTCCACCTCAACCCAGCTCTGGTGCCAGGTCACGTCTTCTTCCAAAAAGATGAAGTTTTCAGGCGGTTCACTAAGAAATGTTGATGCTCTGTTGCACTTAGACTAAATCCAAGCAAGTATATTTGGTAATAGATATTTTTCAAGTCAAATAAGGCGGTTGAGGTAATTCATAAGATGGATTTGCAGAAATTTGTACATGTGAATTCAAAAGTGAGCACTATCATATGTATATGTATCAGATGTAATACTTATTTCCCTGCATATCGAATTTCTTAATTTTCCCTTAACTCGATGAATATGCACGTGAAAAATTTAAATTCTATTCAAATTGAGCTCATATCGCATGCGGCAATTTTTTTTTCGTCTACAACGGAAGAATAGCAGCAGACAAGCCCGCACCTCCCTGCAGAGCAAGTGTGTTGAGTTTGAGGCTCCGTACACCGCGACGCTCTGGGCACTCATTTTCTCGCTCGCAATCCTAGCTCGACCAACCGCTACTGTCCTCAACCTCGCCAAATTACGACCCTCGACTCGCGCTGCTCTTTCATAAGCAGTTTTCACACACATAGAAAACGCTTGGGCACGTCCCATCCATTATTTAAATTCTTGAGTAGATTGAACGGGATTGTATCATGTGGAATTTGCAAGACCTCGGCATTCTTATAAAATTCTTGCGTAAGAGTACCTCGCAACGATAACGGATGAAATAGTCACAGCTGAGCTGAGGGCAAATTTCAAGCATAAACTGCTGCTTTGGTCGCACCGAGCCCAGTATTTTATGTGCGTCTGCAATTGTGTGAGTCATTACGCTGTCCCGTGTGCGTGTCAGCCAACTCTTCAGTTTACGTCAATTCCTCCGTGACGTCCACTGCCCGCCGCCGAAGAGCCTCCATTAACCTATCGCCGATGCGATCTGTTCCGATTAAGTTGGACCGCGACTTTATAGTGAAACGCTTCGCCCGATGACCTGTTTAGCCAGCGTCCAGAAATGCCTCATGTCACGTTATGCCTGCGCCGCAGCGCACGAATGTTACTCACGTAACCTTCATAAAATAAATGTAAATTTCTGATCGTGTAGAAACACACATAATCACGACAGGGGCTCTTAAAATGCCTTCCTAAACATCCGATTATGATCCATCACTCACAGGTCGGAACTGTTCGTCGACGTTTTGGTAAGAATAACATTAGGGTTGGCGGCCTGAACGAAGTGCATGACAATCAGTGAACGAGAAGTATAAAGTAGCCTCATACTGATGTTAGACGGCTGCATCACTGCCCCAATCGATGCTCATAAGTAAAGACTATCGCAGCTCACATCACCGCAATCATGGCTGCCAGCCGGACTACTCACATGCACGCTGGGTCACCACAAATTCCTAGATGGACGCTTTCTTCAACTCCTTTCCAGCTCTTAGGACTCCCTCAAGAAAAATCTCCAGTTTGCTTCTCCAAACCAGACAACAGATCAATACAAAAACGTGACACTCCCTAGGATTTGTTCACGACTTTGGTCTGGAAAAGTTTGATCTCTGTATGTGATTATGACACTCGATGGTTGCGATAAAAGGTAGACGGTTCGGACCGATGCTGCGGAACTGTTGCTATGGGTCATAAATTAGGGGTCATCGATAATTTATTGATGCAGGACCTGATACGCTACAAATCATGGAAAGGTTAAAGGAGAGCCCCAAATTGGCACGCAGGACAATACGCTATTTCGTTGCAAAACATTTAGCATGTTTTCAGAAAAGCTCATGTCTGCCAGTGATTGGGGCGTGTCCAGAGCTATGATTTAGAGGGCTTGGCGCAGTATGCAAGTTCTCAGGGCCCGCATCTGAGGGACCCAATAGTCGAGAATGTTCGAGTGAACTTAATGAAGTTGTTGCGGCCGTTAAAGTCGCTGGCATCGTAAAATTTGTTACCACACTCGACTGCGCTCACAAACTATGTAAATAAAACTCGCATGCAATGAACCAAGAACCAATAAAACTTCGAGATATTCAAAAACTTCAGAACAGCGTTCGCTGTCCATTTAATTAGGCTCTCGATAAAAGGTCTCGACTGGAACTGAATATCAACTGTCCAAGCGACAGTTACCTGGAATCCCTTTCTTTTCTTTACCGGTCCTTTGAGCTTATTCCTTGAGTCATTGAGCGTCAGGCTCCTAACCAAGCATTCTCGACCGAGTAGTCCACGTTGAATGTTACCTCAAATATCACCTGATTCATGGAGAGGAACTTTTGGGACTCATTTTGCTGGTCCTTTTGTCTCTGGTGCTCACTACAAGAAGTTACCTTGAGATCGAATCGTTAAGAAAGCGAGCGCGGGGCTAAGTGCGATGTGCGGGTGAGGGCAGCGCCGACTCCGCATCCTTTCTTTGAAGTACAGAAGCACTCTCTCACTAGCAGGAATTTTGCATCTCCACAGGTAACGAGGTGCTGCAAATAAAATAGGACTGAAGCAAACTGATTATCCACGAACCATGCCATTAGTTTTACTCGCTGTAAAAACGTATATCGTAAAATTGTTGTGCTACACAAACGGTAGCGCAATTTGCTTAGTGAGTGAAGCAGTAGCAAATGTGGAAAGGAAGAGGAAAGTTCTACCAAAATATAAGAAGACCTAGTTTCCAAGGAACAAACATTCTAAGTGATATGGGACAATGTAGCAATTGTTCAATTAAGGGTCGTAAACAGTTCTCTAAGACCGATATAACTGGAGTTCCTGAGCAGCCAAACACGCAGGTGCTGCACGCCATCCGATTATAATCATTTGAGGAAATAGCGAGTTTGACACGAGAAGGCTGTCAAATACCTTATTGTAAGAATGAACAGTGGAATGATTTGAGCATCGTGGTTCCTGCTGCTTTTTTCTTCTCTGTTCAAAGGAACAGTAGGAGAATTTCTTCGCATAGGGATCAGTTCGAGTACTGAGGCCACTCTTAACAAACACTCATGGGAGCTTGGTTCCCATACTGAAGAAACAGCGCACGGTTTAAGTTTTGCAACAAATGTGATCGTGCCTGTTTTTTACTCAGAGCCTTTGTCTTCAGTTCGTGTGAGTTCCTTCGTTTCAATTCTCATCATTAATAAGGCGCTTCAAACTTCCGATAGGTTTTTAAGAGAAACAAATGAAGCCAGGATCTTCTTTTTGCGCCGCACTTGTTCGGTCGCTTGAGGAGCAAATCGCTGGAGCGGCGCTCAGAATGGCTAATGAGGGTGATGCGACCGAGCGCTTCACGGAGAAACGCCAACCTTGTGAGTGATGGAGGTTATTGTACTACCTCCTTAGTAAATAGTAGTACTCGAGGAGCCAATGTTCTTGTGGGGGAATTGTGAAACTTTGGGCGCTACATGCGATGTGTGAGCTGAGAGGCACATAATATGTATGGGCTTAAAAAGTATATACGGGTTGATACAGCGTGTATGGGCTGACACAGCATGTATGGGCTGACACAGCGTGTATGAGTTGTGTATGAGTTGAGCATGAACGGTATCGGAAACATCCCTGCAGCTGTAGCCTATGGCAGGTCCTATTAATGTCCAAATCCTATTGTGCCCGAGCTCTATGCAAGTTCCGCAAAATTTTTGCGGCACCACACTCCAGTTCCGGCCAACAACTTTTTGTTTACGTTCCATTTTCGCTCTCATGAACTTGGCAGCTCAGGGATAAGGTCTTCACTAGAATTTTAGACGAAACTACACCTAATTTCGGAATGACCTCTATTTTTGAATAACTTGTCTTTCCCTTAAAACCTACAGTGTAAAATAGGTTTTAGACGAGAACATTTTTGCGTAGGAAATGATACTGAAATTAATGTTTTTTACTTACAGTTTAGTTATGACTAATCTCAAATGACAATTCAAAATTTTAGGATTTTATTCCCTCAAAATAAACATGTCCTACCTACTTCATGGTAATAAATCGTTTTATTGCAAAGCGAAGATGAACTGTTAGGTCGAAGCATCGATTTGCAAAAAAAATCAACAAATACTATTTTTGCGTAAAAACATCCAGAATCAGTATTTAGAAGAAAAATTCGGGGGAATAAGTGATGAATTGAACCATTCACGAAGAACACGTATGGAGTGAACACATTCAAATAAATGACACAGTATTTCAAGAAAACAAAGATACCCCACACACGAACACATTCGAAATGACGCAGTATTTCAAGGGAACAACACACACATTTGGCTAGACAGCAATACCAGCAATGTGTTGATTCCCTGTTGGCGGTCAGGGAGAGGTGACGTCACGCTGGTGGCACGGCAGTTGTGTGGCGCTGAGTGCGGTGCACCAGAGCCGTCTGCTGCTCAGCTCCAACTCGGTCACTGTCCAAGAAATTCGCTGAACTTTTAATCAATTCGAGGGGGGATTTAAAGCTCTAACTCGAAGATTTAAGTTCTTGGAATGTATTTTTATTAAATATTTGCTTAAAAATGAATTTCCTTCAATTTTCACAAGAAAAAAAATTCCAACTTGAGTAGTTGTGCATCCAAAATAAATTACTTACAAGTCATATGTTTATTCACCGAAGAAAGATTTCTTTAAGGCTCACGAATCATCAAAAACTATAAGGAGTAGATCGATCAACTTCATTTTTGGACATACATTTCTAAGTTTTATTGAAGAATGAAGAATTTTTGTTCGAAAGTTTTAATTGACAAACACTGATTCACAATTGAGACCATCAATTAAAAATTTCTTTAGTTTTCTTGAAAAACACTGAGATATTTTTCTTAGGTAAGTTAAAGTTTCGGTTGCTGATCCAGGCACCTCTTGAAAAGCCAAAGGGACGCTTGCTCTCCTGGCGTCCCAAAGACAAGGGGTTAGGGGCGTGACCTGTAGCCAATTAGAAAAGTGTCAGGCCTAATGAAGGCCCTTACTGATGGTCCCTGTACTGCCGCGCCTCTGCTCCTGACGGCTGCTGACGGTGGCGGCCTGCTGACGGTGGCGGCCTGCTGAC
>VOMN01140329.1:0-14746 GCA_014899125.1 Orchestia grillus
TGAAGCGCTGCTTTCACTACTACTACAACTACAACTACTCGTTAAAAACTTACCGTTCTGTTCATTTTATTGGCACTTCATTTGCACATGGCCGTGCATTATCATCCTTAAATCGTCGGTATTAATTCATGAAAGCAGTTGCACTTTCAACTACTAAATCCAATTGAGTGTTTTTTTTATATACCCTCAACCCTGCATTTCCATTCTTCTATTTGGGAACTGAGAAAGTAAATCAACCAGACGCAATGTACACAGCAGGTGCAGGCGAGCACAACGTTTGCCTTAATTATTCACTACAGCAGTCACAGCCATAGCTGTTACATCAACATTTGTATTCTCTTTGTGGCTCCCTCTACCCTACATTTTATATCTACTCATGAACAAAGGAAGCAAATCAACAGACCCAATGCACTGTGTAGGTGCAGGCAAACAAGGCAGAGCTGAGCTACCTGCGGACGAGGGTGGCGGCCTCAGGGGGCATCGCAGACCACAGGCCTTCCTACCCCGCCCTGCGCCTCAATGCCAAGTGGAGCAACGATGAGCTGCTGCTTGCTGTGCAAGGTGACCTTTCGGAGTGTATCTGACTCTCCAGTGGGAAGAGTGTATCCTTGTTTGCGTGTTTGGTTACTGGTGGCATGTGTCGTTATTGGTCGTATCAGTTTTTGCCGGTGGTGTCTGTTCTCATGTTTTTTGAGATTTTACTCCTGAACGAGTTTTTAGAAATGGAAGTAACGTTTGCATTGTGTTTTCACCTTTTTAGTGTGACATATTTAAATGTTTTGGCTCAACTGCATTTGTACCAATAAGCGAGGTATCCATGCGGAACTAAGCCTAAGCACGCACTTGTGGCTCGGTTCCCCGTCTATTACTTTTATTCTGAGGTTACGCTGCTCGGGACGGTCATGTATAACTGGGTCAAGCCACTTACTTGCCGCTTTTATGAAGGACGCAGCTTGCAATCCCGAGAGAATAGTTGAACATCAATGGACTAATTTTAGTGGGAAATTATCCACTGGTGTTAATGTTACACTTGTGACTAGTCAACATTTTCCTACCAGGCATTGTAGCCCAGGAAATTTGCATCTTGACACAGGTTTTGTTCGTTGCTTCCGATATTCGTTCATATTGGAATGAGAGATTCAACTGTATTGTGAGTGAAGCATTCTATGAACTACTGAGTGTTTAGACGCGCCCTCTAGGCAAAATTTATGCGTTTGTGTATAGGAGCTGAAATCTTTCGCCATTGAAACGAGCCCAGTTTGCTCTCACTCTGATATCAATCTGTTTGCAAGTACTTGAGAAAATTCCCTCAGTGAATGGAATAGGCAAAAGAGTGAGGTTAGTTAGGCTTGTCTATCCTATGCTATGGGGACTTGCATCCCCGGGGAGGGAGGGGGATGCACTGTTAGGTTACCTCAGCTTTAGTTGGGCTTTAGGACTTCTGTGCCCACTTGATTTCTTTCGATTTTCATGTCTTCTCAGATTATTCTTTACGTTTTCATCCTCTTCTTTTTTAATTTGTTGTTTCTGTGCGCAAGCAGTCTTGTGTAGGAACACACCGGTGCATAGACTCCATACGAAACGGTCCCTTCATTTCGCTCTCTTTGGATCACATTTCTTTTAGGCGGGAAGCTCTGAACTAACTAATAATCATCTAATCTAACTAATAATCATCTAATCTAACTTATCATCTAACCTCACTTATAAAAATTTGTAATTCAGGAGCACCGTGCAGGTTTTTCGATCACCTAACATTTTCATGGCCGCAATTTGCAGGAGTGCGCCAGTATGGCCGCGACTTCAAGGCGCTGGCCGAGATAATTGGCAACAAGTCGGAAAACCACGTGCGCTCTTTCTTCGCGACCTACCGCAAGCGCTACAACCTGGACCAGGCTCTGCGGGAGTGGGAGGCCCAGAACAGCGGGGTGCAGCAGGAGTCGCAGAATGCGGAGGTGAGAACCTCGGCTAAAACAACAACGGAGTTTTAACACGTTGGCTGCGGTGATATTATTTTTCCACGGGCAAAACGACCCACCAGTAGCTCGTCTCGCGGTCAATGTGTTAATTGAGCGCGCACCCCCCGCGTGTCAGGGGGAGTCCCCAGTTGGGAGGTGGGGTGCTCCACAAAGCCGCAACGAGGCATCTCAAAGGGCATCCTTCGTACGGATGTGAACTCAATGATGTATGTGATCTGAATTTTATTCTTTCTGTGGAGTTAAAGCTACACACGGAGGAACGAAGAGGCGAATGCTTCAACAAACTTGGATTTTACAAGCGCATGAATGTATTTATAATAATTATTTCGGATGAAATGGAGAAATTGTTTTTATTGGAGCGTTCGAGTTCTTGTACAGTGCTAGTTTCAAGGGGAATGAGTAACGTATAATAACTCGAAAGCTTGGGAAAAGAAATGATTTCTCAGAAAAAATTCTATAATTGAACTTTAAAAATTTAACCTGGGAGTTTAATACTCGAAAAAATAGATTACTAATAATACTAATGAAACACGTGGCTGGTGTGCAGGGTGAGGGCGGTAGCACATCGTCCAGCCGAGGCGGCGGCGCTGCGACTTCCCAGCGCACGTGAGGCCGAGCCTGCGCTGCGCCCTGCCACTGCAGCTGCTGAGCCTCCTCCTGCGCTTCCACTCTCCCCTTTTTTGTTCATTTCAACGTCATTGCAAAGGTTACCTAGAACATGACTTCCATTGGAAAAGTTGCTCATTGATGCGAGGGTGTCCCTATTTACCCTTTCACGGCCATTGGGGGGTAATAGGGTTTACCCTTTCACTGCCATTGGGGGGTAATAGGTACGTCCCAACGGAAGTTGTGAACCAATGAGACGTGTGTGGTCCTGTTCTATAATGTCAATGGGACCATTCATTGTGAAGGGTTTCCAAGCATGGACTAACACTCGAGTCTCTGGGATTTTTTTTGATGATTTATTAGACATATATCATGGGCCACATCTGTAAAATTTCCAATTAAAAAGAGAGTATTTGGTGGTGAAACAATTAACTTTATGATTGCCTTTAAGCTGTTACGGCAAACCGTGTCATTAAAGTAATGGAGGTTTCCTCAGTTGGTAAAGATTCTCATGTGCACATCCAATGCAAGAGATCAAAGTCACTCATGCACATTAACCTTGCAAACTGCCGTATGATACGTTACGCATTTGGTATGGTTTCTTTTTCGGGCAGGGCTGGAACTCATGCACTCCTATATCTTTGTTACAACATTGATATTCAATCTCGGCTTTTCTGCACCGTTCCTGTAGTAAAAGCTGCGTGCACAACGAAGTGAATAACACAAGTAGCTATCCTCCCAATGCGGGCTGTTGTTGTTGTTCTTCTCTTCAAATTTTCAGTACGAATCGATACCAGTGCTAAGGTGCCCATCTCTGTTCTAATTCAGCTATGTGGTCGGAAATGGGAAGCTGTGCATGGGTGAGGAATCGTTGATTTTCCACTATGAGAAACAAATAGGGACTTCACCTTAATTGCGCTAATGGAACCGGGAAAATGTGTTTCTCAAGCAAAGTATTTCTTTTGTCCATTTCCGTGATAAGCTATTAATTGGATTGAAATTTTCACAGCGTGTTCGTTTTTTTTTTGGGGGGGAATTAGAGTTTCTGATTGTATTGTTTTCTTAATGGTGTTTTGAGCTCTCATGCCTGCGTAGTGCGAACGAGTCCAAGAGATGCTCAAATAGTCAGTCAGTCTGTAGAATGTAGTAGCTCTTGTTGCCTCTATAATTATTGCCCCGCTCGTATGTTCTCGCCTTGACGAGAGGGAGAAGCGTGAGGGGCTATCAAATAAAAATGCCAGGAGACAGAAAGCACCGAATTACGGTATGTTCATTTTGAGAATTCTGGATAACTTGAACTGTCGCGCAGATTTAGTGGATAAAATACGACAGGTTGTCCAACATCTCGTCTGCTGAAGGAGTGGTTGTTCGTTGTTCCTGGTGATCTATTAACTCTTAACTCTCATCGGTAACTTCCCTCAACTATATGCATTGTTTGCCGCGAGAAATACGTAGGTTCCCTAAACAAACTGCCTGGAAAATTCCTTGTCTGCACTTGTTCGTTAGTTGTCATATGACCCGAGACCTCCTGTATACTTGATTCTTCACCGCTCCAGTATTGCAAGCAATCGTTAAATAAATGTTGTTTTCTTGTCTTGAAAAAAGCCTTTTCTGGTCAGCATGTGTTACAATTGATTTCTAACCAACCTCCACGAAGTCAGTACAGCGCTAGAAATATTTTTTTTTTTTTGGAGAGTGAGGGAGGGATCAACAAGTTTTTTTTTTAAGTTTCAAGGGGAGTCGTAAACGTGTTTTCGTCGCCCCTAGACAAGCTCGGTAGCTAAAAGTTAATGAGATCCTTCAGATGAGCTGCTGTGCGTGATGCTTCCGTTGCCTGAACTCATTCGTTCCTTTATGTTAGCGTCCGCCTTACTGTTTTACCCTGAAGTGATCGTGTACTTCAATGGTTTTGTAG
Organism: Orchestia grillus; assembly: GCA_014899125.1. NCBI lineage: Eukaryota > Metazoa > Arthropoda > Malacostraca > Amphipoda > Talitridae > Orchestia > Orchestia grillus. Next base: position 4,498 of record VOMN01140329.1, read on the forward strand.
TGTAGCCTCCAGATATTTTTTCTTGTGCATTGTTCTCTAATGTTGAATTTCAATTGTCAAAGCCCAAAAGCCACTCTATTTTTGTTACGGTCACAAATTACTGACTGCCGCCTAGTGTAGTTTTGTGTTTTTGCCAAGATTTTGGGGGAATTTGGCTGTCTCTACTTGCAAATTCTTTTGTTCGATGGCTCTGTATCCTGAAAATATCTTCATTCTATAGAGAACATTTCAACATTAAAACCGCTTATCACAAGATGCGCTAAAACGAATAGTCCCCAGGGTGAACCTAAGTGACATACAGTTGCTCAAGGGTAAGTAGTACTCCTGACATCCTCTCGGTAGTCAATATTGATGGTTGTCTTAGTATGCTTTTGTTAGTGCTTAACGCTTCGTAAAACGTGCCGAGTAACCTACTGGGAATTCAGCAGCACTGGCTATGAGAGTCTTGGTTTTCATTTTGCGACTTGGTAGATTTTATTTTCTGTTTGACCTTTATTTGTGCTATAGAGGTGGCCAACGTCTGTTCCGTTTAGCTTCTGTTTCTATCACGGAGATTTACGCGTCGAGTGCTTGGTATTTTTAAGAGTGCGAGCGACTGTGTACAAGTGCCTCACTGGGTGTGGAACTTCATTTCGAGTGCAAGTTTGACCATTTTTTCCCCAACTTAGGGGAAAAGAGATTAGAGAAGTGTGAACTTTCATATTTGTGTAAGTTTTCGGTTATGAAAACTTTGAATGTCTTCGATCTGTATTAATGTACTTGAAAAATGAGTTCATGAATTCAAATCCGAATATCTTCAGCCTCTATTCGCTACGAGGGTCGAAGCACAGGGCCTAAGATGAGGGAAAACAAAGATCGAAAAGCAACCAACGTCATTGGTACTAGACTCGGTGGACTGTGTTGCAACAATGAGAAGCTGTTGGTCACTCTCATTTCTGTCTCTTAAGACGAGAAGAAGCTCCAAAAATATCATTTAGTTCACTGGAAAGGCTTAAGTCATGTGTAGAAACTGACCTGGTGTCGAAAATTGTGCTCAATACTTTACCAGTCCTCGTGGGGTTTTGCAGGGATCATTCAAAGCTAAATAGATTTGTGTATAATTTTCGTCGAATGTTTTTCACGGACATTTTGCTTGATATGATTTGTGTTGAATGATTTAAATTGGAAGAATTCTTTATACCGTAACCTTACTATTGATGTACAGGAAGTTAGAAAAAGCTTTAGACAAAAACTGCATGTTGCATGTACCCGCATTCCTGCTTGAGATTGTGACCTTCGATGAGTGAAGTAAGATGCATGAGAAGTATCCATTGGGAAACTTTTCGCTGACTCGGTGATAAACGTTTCTTAAAAGAACCTAATTAGGATTTCAATTTTAAGACGCGTTAGGACACTCTGGTATCCCATGGAGATGACTTTATGCAATTGTATGGTAAGATTCGTGCATTATTTACACCCCTAGTTGCGTGGTCACCATCTGGCAAAGATGGCTCTAGTGCGGTTAAATTATATTGAGAATTTCGTTTGCGGCAGTGCGGGATCTGAAATTGGTATTGCAACATCACCTTTTTAGGACTGTAGTTCACACGACCTGCTCCGAGGGAAGATTTGTACACTTTAGGTCCAGGAGCTTTCCTAAGGCCTGGGAGAAAACCTCGCATCCCGTAAGATACATTTCCGTCAATGCCACACCCACTTGAAGCATTTTAATTTCGAGGCTAAACGTTATGTGATTTTATTTCTTCAACTGCAAAGATTTTGTAGTGGAAGTATCTCTTAGGCGATGTTCAGAAGGGGAAATTTGAGTGCTGCGCTCGAAATGGTTACATTTTTGTCGATGTTTTTGTATTCGTGTATCGGTATGTTGTTCTCGGTAGTTTTGGGTGAATGGGTTTCCTCATGTCTTTGTTCGTATTTGCATGCATATTTTCTTATGTTCTCAAGGTGTTCGTGCAAATGTAGCAGTAGATTTAGGAATCAACGCATATGCAATTACGCCGCTACAGAGAAGTGTTGAGAAGAATTTTTTCGGTCGGTCTGTTCATGGAAGTAAGCAGTCCTTAGAAAATTGATAGGACTCGTGAATTCCGTTATGTTCGCTAACTTGGGAAATTAATTCATTTTGTGATATTCGTAGCTACGCGTCGCTGATTAACGTATCTTAAAAGAACCTAATTAGGATTTTAATTTTGAGGCATGTTAACACATTTCATTTTCATTTCATCCGCTAGTAGGAAGGGGCCACTTTATCGATCTCTTGTGCGAGTCTCGATCTGTTAGGCGTCTCTTATCATCAAATGTTTTCGTGATTCTCACAATACTGAGCCAATGCTTTTCTTGACCTGGCTACGATAAATTCTATCAACAGGTTATACCTTAAAACCCAAGTTTTATACCAGACTTTTGTTTCACACGTCAAAGGACGTTTTATTGAGCAAATTCGGTTATATTCTGAGTTTAATGACAGTTCTGAATATACATTTGTATTTTCTTTGTTCTTAGCAAGCAGGTATTTCTTACGGTTTTTCTGGGTGTAATTCTGGCTTTCTAATTGGTATTAGCGCTAAGGTACATTTTCAATTTTTTCGGCCTTGCCAGTCCCAGCCGTCAAATATAGTGAGATAATAGTCTTCACGTGAGTGTGAACACAGCTTTATTTTTCTTTGCCGTCTGCCGTTGATCACAATGGTTAACTTAAGATAGTAAGAATATTTATATATTTGTGTTACACCTTATCGCCTTCCTCGCCTGTTCTAGCACATTTTCTTTGCACCCTTTCAGTCTATAGTCAACTGAGGATGAGGTCAGTTGCATCATCCCTTCTATGTTCACGAGGCAACAAGACAGTCATCGAGTGAATGTCACGTTTTCGTTTGTAAAATTCGTTAATGCGCTCGTCTGGAAATGATTTCATGCTTGATCCCTGAACTTTACTCGCAGCGAGAATTTTGATTTTTAACGTTGTTGCTTGCACATCTTAATGAGTGTTCGACGCATAACAGTCGAAGTGTTCAACTGACCTTCTTTTCAAATACTTCCGTTCATCGATTAGAAAAAACTTGAACAAATCTTCTTTATTGCATATGTCTAAGGTTTCATTTATTAAAATTAATTTTTAGATCGAAGTCCTCCCGTTTAGCTCTATGGCATACTTACAATGTGATAATCCACTTGAAATTTAGCACTTTTAAACGTCGATACATCTGTGATGTTTTTGACTGGGGTCGGTTCTTGTGCTACAGGAGCATTGCTGAACTTGGTGTACCGCTTCAGTCACTGAATTTAGACTCGTAATCGTTTTGAAGACTCAACAGTAGTTCAATTCGAACATTACGCTGTCCATGCGCTGTATTTCATCTTGGAGGCCCTGCGCAGCAGCACCCTTTGCCCTATTCTGCACTTTCTTAGTATGAGCTGCATGGATGCGTCTGTGCTGTGGGGTGTAGGGCGCGTTACAGAATTTATGTTCCTAGTTTCCTCACGAAGTGGTGTGGTGACAGTACCTGTTCTTGTACGTTGGAAATCAGCGCTATTTAATGGTAACCATTGCTCGTCGTCACACAATTGCAACACGGATGGAGCCTGATGTGGGTGTAGCTCAGCAGCAAGGTAGACCTCGTATTCATTTCTCTTCTTTTTGGTGCTGGTAGCCAACGATCATTGCCACAGAGTTTCCTGCAAGAGTGTGTATGGTGCTGTATCAACTTTATTTTTCATTTTGTCTCGGTGATATGCCTTGCAATTGCTCAGGCCTGTCGAACGGAGGTGGGGGTATATTACGTCAGTCCGTAAAATTTTTTTTCGAAAGCGTGTCATGCGGGAATTATTACTTTCCATCCAAGCGCAATTGCTTCGGTATTTTACTGTTCACGATTCCGGTGGGTGCTATTTGCCGTTGGAAGACGCAGAGCTGTGTGGGGTTTTCAATACTTGAATGGGTGAAAGGAAAAAACAATCATTTCCGTCGCTGAAATGATTTTCGCAATTTTGGTTGATATCTGATGCCTGTTGATGAAGATGGAGGTTTTGAAGAGCAACAGATTCATGAAGCCTTGTCGTCGATGATTGCTGGATTGACCATATTGGCATGGTTGTGCGATTTATCAAAGCCAGCTTCTTATTGGTTGTCAACGAGGGATGGCACTTTTTCCTGCATTTTAAAGAAAGCTTCATTTTTGTACATTAAAAAGACTGAGCGCTCAATCTCGTTGATGGCTTTAATATGTTCCAATTCCTTCAATTCCAGGTGCAGTTTCTTCTTAGTTTCCTGTCTATTCTTTTTAGTATCTCACTGTGTAGTTGTGCTTGCTACGCGTGCTAGTCTTCTTGTATTTATTGACGTGAAAGTTCTACGAAATTTAATAGATTATCATTATAATATATTGCCTATGTATCCCTGTTTTAATCATCCTCTCAATGACTTTTTAGCGGTGAGTAAATGAACATAATTACAAAAAACTTCGGTTGATATTTAGTAGTGATAGTGGGTGAAAACTTACGAGCTGACATTCACTGGTTACTACAAATAAATAGAATCCTCTTTGGTATAACGATAACGTGCTTATCCCAAAGTGAAAGCCTTCTTTAAAGTTTTATCAGACAAATCGATGAGGGATTGAAGATTTGTGTTTGGATTGTTTGGGTGTAATTAAAATTGTCATTATTAATAAATCTTGGAAACTCAGTACCGGATTTTAAGGTTTCACCAACTCTTAAGATTCGTTCTAAGGTACAATTTGCAGTGCTTCCCAGCGATGCATAATTAATCTTGTTCGCAGTTCTTTCGAGTAATAAGACCTTTCGTTGCCAAAATGTCTGCGTCTGAGTATAAGGAAGCTCAGTCTGAATCCTTGACTAGTTATCAAGTACTGAACACCGCACTCGGAAATTTCGATCTCAATACAAGAGTCTAGCTCAGACTTCCTCAGGGAGACGCAGGTACGCGTCACAGGGACGTCGCGACCCCTGGGTTACCCGAGCTCGTGTCATGACTAAATGCAGGGACTGATGTCTCTCTTGGGACAACGCTCCTTGACCCCTTGACGGTCAATGTCCGCATACGTAGACGCAGAAGAACTGCCTCAAGTCAACCACAGAGCTGTAATAATTTTTAATAAGGTTAGGGGATATTTAGAAGTCAGTGCTTCACGAGGAACGTACAAGCAGTGCCCGTAGTCATAGAGTACTTGTGGAATTACCGTTTCTCAGTAGTATCCAACTACACTCTGCAAAGTCAGCAACTTGTCACACGAGACTGTTGTAGATTTAACATTGATGTTAGGTAGGTCTATTCTTTTGCATTCGTGTGAACTTGGCTGTTTTTAGGTAGGCCTATCTATTCTTATTCATTTTTCTGCTGCTCTTGTGCTGAGGAGTAGCATACCGTGCAATTGACGCTTTGCTCGAATGTTTCACTTTAATTTTGTTTTAAACCGAAGTGACAGGCGGTGCCTGTCGAAATCCTGTTATTTTCCGTCCTTGTGATGACGAAGTTAAATCTTAGCTGAGTGTCTGTGATAATTACCGCAGTTGAATGGAAATGCTGGTAAGTTCTTTAATAATCAATAATTATAGAGGCATAGTAGAAAGATCAGTTCGATAAAGGGAGAAATCAGCTAGGCCCAAGAAAGACTGATGGTCGTATTTTGGAAGAATGAATAGCCGTGAGACAACAAAATTGTAACGTAGCTCTGATGTCTCGCATCGTATCTGTTGCGCTCATGTTTGCTGTGAGAAAGGGAACATGCAGCGAAACAGACAATAGGTAAATTATGCACGGGGTGTAGGTTATGGATAAATTAGCAGCCGTCTTACCGCAAAAAAAAATGAGCCATGATGCAAGACCAGAGAGCAGTTTTGGATATAGTTTGTGTGAATTCACTCAAAATTTCGATCACCTGTCCGGGGTTGGGTTGAGCTCATGAGTAGTTATCTTATGAAAGGCACCTCAGTGAAAATCTCTGCAAGTTCTACTCAGATTAGTTGACTAATTTTGCGCATTTGGAGTACCGTAAATACCTAGCGACTTACTGTAACGATTTTCCTGTGCCCACAGTATACCAAGTTGGATCCTTTAAAACAGTGGTTTAAAGAGGGATGAATTATTCTTGCGGATTCAATTCAACATGACACCTGTCGTTGAACAAGATCAAGACCACGATAGCGACTCCTCAAGCTGCGATGTTGAGTGTTTTGGTGCGGTGTGCGACCCTTCACTAGAGGGCGTCTACCTCAAAACTAAGGACGTCAATGTTGAGGAGTCCATTGCCCCAATTGAGTGCGTCACGGGAGATGCGGACGTCGACTGTGCCCTCAGGGATGTCAAAAAGGCTTGCCGTACTTTCACACGTAAGCTGGTAAAGGTTTTTCTTAGAAAAACTAATATTTGTTTTTGAAAGAAAAACTAATAATTGTTTTTGAAAGATAACTAATAAATGTTTTTGAAAGAAAAACTAATAATTGTTTTTGAAAGATAACTAATGTTTTTGAAAGATAACTAATAAATGTTTTTGAAAGAAAACTTAATAATGGGTGTATCGAACCAGTGAGTACCTTAGAATTTACGCGCTGTCATTTACGTGACTAAATGGACAAACCTCTGGAGTTGGACATTGGATTGTTGATGACAGTCATGTTTTATGTGAGAGGTTAAAATTAGTGAGATCAAGTGGGAACCAAATCCATCCTTTCAATTAAAAATGCTCTACATGACGCTTAAGATATTTGGTTAAAGAAGAAGAGCAAAAATCGGATTGTTTTAGGTAACCTAGACCATTATGACATGGAGCAGAATTGATGATTTTCCGTCCAAATAGGTATACACGTAGATAAAAAAAATTCGCTGTTAACTTTAATTATTATTTTCGTGTTTTAAATTTTTCGTGCAAAGGTATTAAGGCTTTACGATTTTTTTTTTGCCAATTCCGTGTTGCGTACGTTGAAGGTTTCTCGGACATAAGGGAAGAAAATTGATAGGACTACCGAGAGTATGACAAATATTTTAAAATTTTAATTCTACATCTTATTACAACTAGACCTGAAACACTGAAATAAAAACTGCTGTTGCACTTCAATTATTTTAATAATCAGGTGTGTTAACACAGAACCATGCCAAAGCAAAGAAGGTCTTCAACCGTGATTATAACGGGTGGCGCATAAGTTACACCCCCTTAGGAAATATCAATAACGAAAAAACTATAAAAGTTATAAAGATGGAAATAATTTCAAACAATAGGGAAAACCTTGAAATTTAAAGAATATTTGTGGATTGTGGAAGCATTCAGGGATTATCATTGAGTTTACTTTATATCATAGCCTCTTATAAGCAGACCAAAACATAGCTATACCTTGTAATCCCACTTGATCTTCTACTCATCATTCGCAACTATGCCAACAGGTTCCAGAAATTTGGCTTCTGAGATTCCATCGGTTGTGCCTCGTTTAGCTCAAGCTCGAACGTCTGGTCCGTCTTACCTGCTCTCTCTGGCTAACAACCTGTTGGAAAAGAACGTATACTTTAATTTTTTGGCGATTTTTCTTCATGGGAGATTCCCTTCAACCGACTAGTAATCGGTCACTGTATTTATAAGTAGAACATTATTTACCGGTGAAGAGTCACTGGGAATCTAAACTCAGGGAGAGGTATTCCATTAGCCTTGCCAGTCGTAATACACGTATGTATTATCCATATGGCAAGATACGTGCCAGTTATTCGAGATTATTTCCTGAGGTCTCAAATCTCAACTCATTTCAGACGCGTACTTGTACATGCAAACCCCGCGCACCAACCCGAGTCTTCGTCAGCCACAGTAAATGTTCCTGTAACTGAGGACGATCACGAAGAGGAGTTCCAGTTACTGCGTGATGTGGCGGTATCGAGTCGTGCTGACGACGGCACGCAACACCAAGTGTCTCCAACGTGGCTCAGGAAACTTCAAAGACGTCATGGTTTTTCGTTTTTCCATCCTGATGAGGTATGACGACTCGCTTGTTTTAACCGTGTTATACAGGGTGTCCAAAAAATGTATACCTCACAAAAAGATGTATGCAATGCTTGTAAAAACTGAACTGTTCGACCGATTTTGATATTCTTAGCCTTATTTGATGCAGAATTTAATTCTGCACAAGTTTTTGCTTAGTGACGAAACGTTTGGTCANAAAGGACCAGCGCATTTTTGTCTTCAAAAGCTACATTTTTTAGGGTTTTCTTGGAGAATCTCTGAAACCATATCAATATTTTCTTGACTTATAGCACTTTTTTCCTTTCACTTCTTCCCTTGTTCAGATTGAGGATTGTTCCTTGTTCAAAGAATTTGTGGACAATACGATACATGGTTAATTTGGTTGGTGGCAAACGTTCAAGGAACACCTTTGAGAATTGCTGGCACATTAGTTGGTCATTGTAGCTTCTCGTGTCATTGTAGCTTTTATGTGGTTGCGTGCGTATATATGTTTATATTGATGTTTTATGTAGGTTATGTCGATGGTTTTTCCTTTAGCAGATAGATATATTTTTTGGCATAGAATTTAACAGATTCATTATCTATTAAATCTTACTTTTTAACTTAGCAGTACTGAAGGTGGAATTGCTCGATGCTCAACGTTTACTTTTAAGTAAAGACGAATTCTTCAACTCTGTTACCTACTTGCTTACTCGTGTATAAAAGATATAAAATATGGTGCCTCTACTAGCTACCGCTCGATGCGAGCATAACTTTCTTTCAAATACTCGAGTAAAATTTTATAGTTTTCTCCTATACTTTCGTAGTTTGAACTTTGGTGAGTGTTCAATGGCGAAATAATGGAGAAACAGGTCGAAAAAGTTATAAACTTATTACATTTTACATTCATGTACTATTGCAATTGTTTGTTTAGGGCTCTACTTTTCGATAAAGGTTAACGAAAAAAACGAGTTACAAGCATAACACATTGAAGATGTACAGCCGATTTCAAACATTATGTTTTTCTCTAGGATACTAAATCCATCTGAAAATAGAGTTGAGATAATTTTAGTAATTTCTTCGTACATTTATATATCCGTATACTTCACGAATTTTATCATTAGATAACTTATGCAATGTCTACTTTTGCTTTTTCTCCTTATTTTTTCTCCGATTGATTGAACACACTTTTTATGGTAGTAATATTATAGCTGGTCTCCCGTTCTTATATAAGTAGGTTGAGGAAAATAAATATTTTCGCACTTTTCCTGCTTGAAACTGTAAAGATAGCTGTAGTTCAAAATTTTTTTAGTACCGTTTCTAAGCTGATAATCATCTGGTGGTCCAGGGTCTGGAAGAGGGTGTTTCACAAACTACGCGCCTCAGCAGTGGGCCAGACCAGCATTTTGTGTGGAACTTCCCACTCGACGTTACGTTCTCTTCGACTAATCCTTACGGGTGTGAGTACTGCCTTACGGTATAATTTATTGCTAAATTCCTGAGCTACTAGATTTGATTGATAGGCCTGAAGCTTATGTACTTTGCCATGGTTGCTATCAGCTTGAAAGGAATGTGTAAGAGATTGTACGTCCCGGAATTTAGCTACTGAAAGTGTACTCTGAATTGCATCTAAATTGATTCTTACGAAAAATGTACCTGAATTAATTATAAGAAATAACTCAAATGCTTAACGATGTATCAATTTTTCCTAACGTGTGATAAAAAATTAAGTGAAAGTTTTCATATCAAAATTGAATTAAAATTCAACGCCGCTTTCAATATCGATTTAATTTTATTGAGTAGGCTTAGTAATTTCAGAAAATGTTACGGGAAGAGCAACCACTAGTTTCGTTTATGCGTATCAATAAAATACATTTTACTATGATTTGCATTTAAGCACATGATAAATTTGCATTGCTCCACAGAATTCATCACTCGCTGATTTTCATTTGAACTCTGAATTTGATACACAAGTCTCAAAGTCTTGACTGACGTGTAATCTAATTACCATAAAATCATCATAATGTTTTTTCGATAACTACATTTGAACGATGGTTGAAGTAATTTTTTTCGTTACTGTACATTTTAACTCGATCCCCGTATTTTTCGCAGGGCCTCAATTGGTGCTTTACGTTTATGGTAAGGACTTCTTCGGCACAGACATCGTTCGCGGGTACGCCGCTGTCCACATGCCCATATGTCCCGGACAGCATACGCGGAGGTAAAGCTGTGAATAAAAAATAGGAAAATGAGGCGTTCATTGTATATTACGGAAAACTTTGGGGGGATAATGAATACAAACACGAGAA
>VOMN01140339.1:0-11476 GCA_014899125.1 Orchestia grillus
ATAGAATCTAATAGGCAAAAGTGAACAGAAAATAAAATAATTGAAAAACAGGACACAACATTATATATATCATACTTATTGATATGCACTATAGGCCAAAAAATTTTTTTTACCATTTTCAAATTATTTTAATTCAAAAACTAATTAATATATTTTTGTACAGTAGACACCATTTTCATTAAATCTTTCTAAATAAATGTTTAAAATTTTATTTAATGGCCATTAATTATATCAACTTCAATAATCATTTCAGAGACAGTAGTCAAAAACATGTTTGGGCAAAGAACTTTAATAACTTAACACCCTGTGATTATTTCTTATAGGGACATTTAAAGAACAAAGTTATGCAACATCTCCAATAAATTTAGATGGCTTACGAAGGCGCATCACAGTTGAAGTTGACAACTTGAAGGCTAACCCAGATCGTATCACTAGGGCAAAGCGTGTTTTATCATTGAATGAATATATATTACAACTTTTATTTATATATGTGTAATAACAGTTTAACTTCTTCGCGCAAACAATTTTTTTACGACTATCGCTAAATTGATTATGAAAGTTGATTTAAATAATGGTAATTAGATGCAATTTAAAACCTTTATTTGGAAATATTTAATAATGAAAATGATCTTAATAAAACAAAATTATATAGATTAATTTTTGCATTATAATGATTTGAAAATGGGTATACTTTTTGGGACGTACTGAATATCATCTACCTGATATGATATACCACATGTCACATTGCATCATAAAAAATAACAACACAAAATATAATACATTATAACAATGTCAAACATTACCTGCATGAAATATATTACATTGCATCATATTCTAAACATCGAATACATTAAAAAAGTTATCTGGTAAATATCGGGGACAAATTAATATACGGTAAAAAACTACAAAATAATTATATAACATTTGGAGTGATGTGATATAATATTTTATTGACATTATATCATAATATCGTAATAATATGTATGGTGCAGTCTATACTATGATCCTTAGCATTATATAAAAATGACTTAAATTTTCTTATATAATAGAATCTTTAACACAACACGGAACAAACACACGGCATTCCACACCACCAATACACTCAGTAAGCCCCACAACACATTACATCACACAAAACAAAACACCAGACACCCCACACCACTACAACACTCAGCAAGCCACACAACACATTACATCACACGACATGAAACACACACATGAAACCCCACACCACCACAACACTCAGTACGCCACATATCACATTACATCACACGACTTTAAACACAGTTAACATACGCACACATGACCCTCCACATCTACAAAAACACACACACATATGACACCCCACACCACCATAACACTCAGCAAACCACACAACACAAAAAACACACATGACATCCCACATCCCCACAACACATTGCATCACACATCGCAATGAAAGTTAAGTTCTTACTCTATTATTATTTTAATTTCCTATTGCCAATCCATCTTGTTTCTAATATTTAACATTTTTCCAGGTAGCACCAAGTGAAGTAATGAAATCGCATTGCAAAGTAAAATATTGCTGAATGCAATGTATGCAGAAATGAAACATTATATTCTGTTCGAAAAACAAGACCAGGATATCTCAATCAAATAGTGCCCCCGGTACGAAGAGCCCCGTACTAAAAGTTGATTTAGAAAATATTCCATAAGTGCCGACAAAATACGGCAGATTTGCAATGAGGAAAAATGTATGATTATTGTTACAGTACCGGGAAGAATCTGGGCACGTCGTTATTTGAGTAGGTAAGGTCGCATAGAGACATGATCACAAAACGACGTCTCAAATACTGAAGGCTAAGCCGGACTGCAAATGGATGAACAGCCTGCGTTAGTACGTCATCAACCATGCGTAGGTTTTGAAATAAGAAACAAAGCACAAGGGCGTTAATTCATGTAATTTTACCAAACTTCACATGTTGTCTGAAAGTTGTGTTCAAGCCAGTACGAATCAAGATTTTAGAAAAACTTAAAAGTTGGAAAATATACAACTGTAAGAGACAGATTTCAAGCAGGATCATCGAAATGATTCGTCAGGTAATTCTATATGAGCAAAACTGAAAAGATAAAGCCGATTCAACAAAAAGAAAGCCAATGCTAATTAATTACAGAGGCCAGTGCTGCCATATTGGCAATAGAAATCGCGGACAATCCTCGTGTATATCACATCCATTAGAGACGCTGTCAGGCATTGGCACAATCACCACTCTACAGAAAGGTTTGGAACTTCGTTTATCTCTGGCCGAGCTGTTTTTCTATTCATTCCTGTTCTTCAACGGAAGAAGAAGAGTGTGGTCCGGACTGCTTAAAATTAATTTCAAGTTTTTCTTTTTAAGCTTCAAATGCGCACTTTCATGGCAGATTATGTGTCAATACGCCTGGCTCAAAAACGTTGAATAAAATAAAACACAAATGAAAAACTGAGACAAGGTATGTAACAGCGAGTAACCTAAATAATCAATCTTTAGTGCAAGGAGTTTCCAGATGGCATTTTCTTGAAATGTTTTCGGAGAGGACAAGAAATACGTGGGTATGTTATGCCACATCCAGAAAACACCTAAGGCGTACCTTGACAATTTGACGCAGAAGAATTTCAGCCGTAACAGCCGAAGCAAGCATAGCCGTGTATTGTCATATACTCGTGCACGAATCAGAGGCCGTAATCTTTGTACGTATATTCTTGTTCCCCGTATTTTACTGATAATTTGGATACTTTAAATCTCAATCATTAACAAACCTCTACCAAACAAATACTTCGGCAATCAATGTGTTCAAAACAGATCGATTGATTGCACTGTGAAGTCAAAGTTAACGAAAATGGCGCACTTTTAATCTTATTTATTTTCTTATTTAATCCTGCCCGTACTTTATTTCAACCTGTAATTCATTTTTCAGCATTCATTTCCAAGAGATTATAACCGTGTGATCTATTAATTTACATCAATCCGAAAAAAAATCCGGAACGTGCTTCATAATTCTACGTATGTTTCATAGTAGATTTAAGCTATAGTAGACGGTTGTAAAGGTTGAGTAGGAGTTAGAGGGACGCACAGTTTATTCTTGCTTGGACATTTGGTACCTGGAGTTTTACAGTAGCGGACGTCAGCTGCTACGCTGTCACACTGATTCGAACCCTCGAAAAGACCTTGCCTTCAGTGACGACAGGCGTGAACTGAAGTTCAAAGGCGGGGTGCTAGGACTCGTAAATTGTTTTTCATTCAAATGTTAGGCCAAAAAGTAAACATTTTACTTACGTTGTGAATGTCCTTCATCGATGACACAACTGATATCTCGTTATTGCACTAATATAACTGAAAAATTTTAATTTCTTCCTGAATAGTATCATTGGAGCATAAATTTGGAAAATAATATATTTAAAAATTATTGTCTTGTAAGTGCACTATCTAACCATTTGTTTCGTATGTCAAAAAACTTCAAATTTATAGTTTAGTTGCTATAAATTAAACGTGTAAAAATGAAGTGTAGACTATTTACTAATAATTTTTTAAATTCCATTTTAATAATGTTAATCTTTTACTTGTAATTGATTCATTCATCTGTACAGCGTGTTACAGAATACATAGTTTATATTAACACCAACCCGCTCTAACTTTCAAGTCTCCGTACCTTTTTAATTAAGCATGGTCGAACTTGCCTCCGTAGAGTAAAATGTATTTATTAAACCCAAACAAACGTTGCATTCAAGTTTATTCGAAGAATTTTTAAGGACCCTGTATTTCTAATACATCAGACTTCGATCAAAATTCAACTATATTTTCCAGAATGTTCAGACACATTGGAACGAATGAAAATTACTTGAACACTCGAATGAAACTTTAAATACTTTTCTTGTTTTATTAATACTTCTCGATGCGTTCGTGAACGTCTACCTATGGGGATATGTATCCAAATATATGTATATATGTTAGTCTCTCACCCAATTTGCTAAATTCATACCATGTTTTGACCCTAATATTCAATTTTNTTCCTCATTTGATTGTAAGCCTGTATCTGATGTAAATTATTTGTGCTAAATAAATGTTTACAAATGTTTACAAAATATTGATAGTCTTTACAGGAGTGGAAAGTCAGCTTCAGAAATTTTCAAATTATTACATGATTGTGTAAGCCAGCCAGACGAAATTTTCAAGGTAATTAAATGATTCAGAGAGACTTGTAGCTGCCTTTCATGGATCAGGAGTACCCTATGAAACCAGCAGGTACAAAAAAGATGTTCACGACCACCAGGCAAAAGTTACGAAGAAATCCACGAAGTAGTGCCACAGACTTACCCACATAGGCCAATGTGACCCCTTCCGGTATTTAAAGGCTGCTCAAAAATAACTTCAGAATAAAGACATACAAAAACACTATTCGGTGTTTTTTTTCTGAAATAAGAAAAATAAAAAGCCTCGTAAGAGCAAAATTGCTTTCGCAAAAACTCATTGATGGGTAACAACCCCATGTTCTCTGATCAGATAAAAATTATTCATAAATTAGGCCATCCATCATTCTCAGCACGATCGAGTATGGGAAGAATAAAAATAACCACTCTCTATTTAATGCAAAACATTGTTCAGAAGACAAAAAAATCAGCTTTGGTTACAGCATGAACGGGTGTCACGTCCAATGATCAGAAAATTATGTTGAAGAATAAAATGTTCAAGGATAAATTGTACCTTGGTGAATACTACGGCAGGAAATGGCGTAGCATTTCAAAAGGACATAGCCACTTCTCACACGGCCAAAAGGGTTCAATTCAAGTTCACGGACACTTTTAAGGGATTCTGGTCCAAGGAACCCTGGCCTCCTTGCTCAACAGACTTGAATGTGTTGAACTTCAAGTATGCAGTCAATTTTGGAGCAAATACCCTGCCCTATGCGGACACCCTCATTCAAGTGTGATTGCTCTAAAGAAAAAAATTGAAACAGTGCTGGAATGAACTTCCAGCTGAAACCTTGCAAGTTATTCATTATCTACGACGCGTCATCAGAGAAAAGGTAAGATACATTGAATGAACTTAAAACAAGACGAAGGAAGATTCAATTATTTTGGTGCGTAACACAACAAAATTATCTTTGGTGATCTGATTTAAAAAAAAAACATTTAACAGTCCACACTTCGTTGTTCCTCCCTTTACATGATTTCATGCTTTGATGAAATATATACGATGTTAGCATTGAAACGTGAAGCCATTTTTGAAAGGCAGCTAGGAAGAACACCAAAATAAGATGTCATATAGTTCTGTAGAAATCCCACGTAGGCTATTTGGTAGACAGGTAAGCGCTTCAAAGAGCGCTAAGACTTTATTGATTGCACTTGAAGTGGAAGACTTCAGTCGGGTACAACGTATTGCAAACGTCACGCAAGCCTAATGCAAAGATTATCTCCCAAGGTTCTTGTTCAAAAATATGCGATTGCCATATTATCCTCATTTTAATCGATGGGCATATACGGGAGGTTTTGATAGTTTACAACTCCATCGAAGATTTAAAGGCTACACTTCTTTTGCGTTTGGAAGAAATTTCACCGGCAATGTTTCGTGTCGCAGCCAAGGATTCATGGCGCAAGTTTATGACTGAAATTAAGAAGAATATGGCTGTCATTTTGAATAATTCTTACCATTTTATTTTCTTTGAAATGTCCGTTTATTACTGCATGTACATGTTATCCATGAAGGAAAATATTTCATTTAAGGATGCTCATCTTTTTATTTCATACTTCTCCCCACCCTGTGCATAGACGTCAGAAGTGAAATCTTTACTACAATCGTGATAAGAGAGATCTTTCAGCCGTGTGTATTGGTGTAAAATTCCGGAGGTTGTGCAACAATTTTCGAGTAAGTTGAGATAAAAATGGGAAAACGAGTTATGCATGTGAAGATTTATTGCTTAATGCATTTTCAAAAGCTTTTTTGCAGGAGATTATTCTTTACCGATAGTACAATGAAAAATCTGCGGCGTATCTTCTCCTGCAGTAACGTATTTCGTCCTGAAAATTGTAGCAGGCTTGGGTTATGGATCACGTCTGAGTGGAATAATTAGCGCGGGGGAATTGTGTAGAAATTCTAGCGTGAACGAGGAAACCGCAGATAGCAGAAAAGCAAGCATATCAATTGTAATTTTCCACTCGTGAGCTTTCGTCGCTACGCTTGAAGTAAAACTGCAACGCCATTCTACTTAAAATTAATGCTGGATGGGAAAAAATGATTTATTGAGGAAATTTTACAATAAAAAATAGCATCATTTCATTCAATATTTGGGAGGTATGAAATCTATTGCATCGAATGTAACAACAGTTTCCATCACAATCAAGAGTTCAAATTTCAAAATTTGCAAAGATATTCGACGCTCAATTTTCCAGATCTTAAGATTTTTTGGCTTCATTGACTCTAACTGCAGTTGAAATCATGTGCACCGATGACGTGATTGAGCAAGATAAAAAAGAGGATGGAATCGTTTTACGTTGACCTCACAATTAGAACACTTTTGATGTCACACTCAATATAATAAATTTCATTCCTTCCAAACATGAATAGAATGATACTACTCCTTATCGAAAGACTTCCTTAATAAAAGTAATTTCTTGTAGCGCATCTGTGCTGTGCTGGCAGCAATCTTATGTGTATGGATACACACAGCAGCTAATTAGGCTATTATTTAATTTTTCATTTCTGCAGAAAAAATATTTAATGTCGAAGATGTTCCTATAAAATACCTTCACATAAATTTAAGTAAATTGTTGATGAATAGATGCTAAAAGTTCTTTCCGCATCTCGCTGTTCAAATGGCCCATGAAGGGGAGCCTTACGAAAATCTGTAGCTTTGGGACGGCCAGTGTGACAGAAGACGGGCAAAATTTCCAGTTTAAATTTTTTTTGAGGGTTTGGTCTACCATAAAACGGTGTTATTTATTAACGAAGAATAAATTTTTGAGAGGCATAACTTCACGTTCGAAAAATTCGTTATTACTTAATAAGCGATATGCTCCATTCAGTAAGGTTGTTACCGATGATTTTATACGCCTTTGTAAATGGAGCTAAAATAATTAGCACCAAACCCCGTGAAGGTAGTTTTCTTGTAAACTAAAGTAATAAATTTACAATTAGATTTCTGAACTAAAACATCGAAAAAGGCAATATGCTCATTTGATTCTTTTTCCGTAGTCAATGTAATATTTAGATAATAGTCGTTTATGTACTGAAAAGATTTATTAGCTTCGTCTTTCGATCTGAGTGAAACAAATGTATCCGTTAAGTATCTATGGTAAAATTCAGGATTAAAACCTTCTGAACATGGATCTGAAAAAATATTCTGCCGGTGAGATAAAAAATTGTTCGCAATAACAGGAGAATATTCATTGCATAAGCTAACCCGTGTATTTGTTTCTATATTTTACCAGTGAAAAACAAAAAATAATCTCTTGCCATCACTTCTAAAAAGCTTTTGAATTGTGCTCTGCAGTAATTCATGAAAATACCATCATTACAGAAATGTGATCCAAAAGACTCTGCAATGAATGTTTGAGATCGTGCTCGAGAAGTAATGAAAGTATTTTTTCTTGATCTAAATATTATTAGGGGCTTATTTGCTCTAATTTTGAGAATATAGATAGAAAATAGTTGAAAAGCCTTTATCGATCATCAAGTACTTCGGAGCTTGCCTAACACACAATGAAAATATCATGATAAAATCAAACTTCAAAAGAGAATTACTAAGCTGGCCATTATTTTCCGAATAATCTATTAACATTGACGTATTTTGAATAGTAGACATGCACTTCCATAACTGAAAATTTTTTTGATCAATTCAGGTGAATGAAATCATTACGATTCATTCCAAAGAAAACACAAGTGGGTCTTTTTATATTTGTATTTTAATTCCGCATCCAGAGAGAAATTCTGCCCCTCATCAATTCCAGTGTTTTATTTTCTGCCGTTTTGCCCGAAAAATATACGAACATATATTATGTTACCGAATTCGGCACATATTCGACCTCATGAAAAACAATCAAAGGGTTTTATATATAGTGGTCATGAGTTTCTTTGCCATTGCCTTTCTTTTGTAATAAAAATCCGTCTCGAAGTAATCAGATAAGTACACTGTCGAAGCTGTAACCTCTCGCAGTGAGCACGAACCTTTCCATTTGATACCACAACTTGCGGTATAAAGCTCCTCACTGACTACACTGAGTGCACAGCTTTTTCAATGATAAATTTGGACTTTCAATTTAATTTAATGAATTTTTGAGGCATTTGATTTCAAGGTTTCAGTAGTATCATCGAGCGAAATACATAATTCAGTGTTATAATTTTTTAGCAAAGTAAAATGTACCACAAATTTCTAATTTCTATGCATTATGGTCTGTTACGCCAAGACTTACTGCTTGCTGAGCTTTAAACCGGAAACTTTTTTCCCGGCAGTAATATTCGTAATTTATTGACAAATTAGCATTGTGATATCCGTTTTAGAAGCGCCTTAATTAATAATTCTGGTCAAGTGTCAGATATTTTGTCTTCTTCTGGCAAGAAAGAAATAAAACTTCATGCATAGTACTTTAATAGATCATATATCCTTAGAACTTTTTCAGATTCAAAGTTGTTATACATTTGGAAAATAGGATCTTAATTGCTAGTTGCAAATCAAATGGTTAGTTCAAGTAATTTCCCTCACCTCACTTCTCATGTTTTGCTCATGTTATCGATTAAAAATGAGCTCATTAACATGAAGTGAATATGATTCTCCTTACGACAGCCAGCGATGCGCACCACGGTCATGCAGTCGTTCCCGCCACGGTTGCCTTCACTGGAGTCCGGGCCCTGGGCGAGCTAGTGAGCTGGGGTGACCACGACCATCACTCCAATGAATAAAATGTGAATGGTGATAGTTTTAAATACAGGTTTATTTTATTAACACTCTAAGAAAACTTCTGATAAAACATTGAGAACATGTTTTACAGAAGCAGCAAATAAATGTGGTAAGAATTTTAACAAAACACACGACTTAAAAAAATAAGACTCGCCCACTCACATGGTATGGAATTAAGAGGAAAAAATTTTCTCTAAGTGCTATTGAGTTTTTTGGTGAATTACTTCACTATAGGCTCAAAGCCGATGGTCTTTAGGATGCAATTTTCAGTGTGCATATATGAGTGAGTGACAGTACAAACGATGTGGCGCCATTGGGCAACAATATAGATTTTTATTAATTTCAGAGTTGAAAATACAAGTTCTTTTATATATTTGGTCACTACCATGCGCATGAACACTTTGTGTGTAATTTCAACATTCGGCACCACAGATTAAAAATTATCCGAAGATGTACTGTATGCAGAGCAGGGACAGTTACAGTTTTCAGTGGCGGAGATGCTTACGTAGGTTGACAAGGACATCAGAATTCACAGTTTTGTTACCCATACAAGCCAGATGAGAACATTTTGTCTTTTGTGAACTAGATACAATGGCATTTCAATACAAAGAACAAAATTTCCAATTTGCGATTCAGCCTGAATATGCGCGCTGTATCAGCTCAAAGATATGCAGGTCTATGACGGGGAAGAAAGTTTAAACCTCAGACTTTTTAGTTTTCCTCAGAATTACCACTTCTACTGCTTCATCACATCTACTAATACGTTCACTTCTTCCTTATTTTTCACCACCACCTCATACCTGGAGCACGTGTTTCACGCTACCTTTAAGTTTTCGTAGACACATTTTCGTAAATCCAAGAAGATAAGTCGCAATAAATGTGTTCAAGTACTTTGATTACATGTCATAACGTCCCTTGAGAGCGATTTTTTGCATTTAGCTCCTTAAAATTTTTTGGCAAAAGTTGTCTAAGGTTTTTCAGTGTTTTGCGTAGTCCTGCCTGTCGACTTGTATTTATGTGATATGTATTTTCGACTGATTGAAAATGCAATTCTTGTCTTAGTTTTTCGATATTCCTATTCAATGCACGGACAACATAGAAAATAATTCATATCGCATGTCAGATAAGTGCTTGGCCACGAAAGGAATTTATATAGATGATATCAATACAATTCAGCGACGAAAATAGCCACCAAAAAATGAATTACAAATGCGCAACAAAGTTAAAGAATTTCATCCATATGTGTAGGTAGCACTGCGCTGATTTAGCCCTTGCCAAGTTCAGGCGTGTCCAGCATACGGGATATCGATGACAAAGTAATTGCAATGGTGATTTCTATATGTGTTATCCAAGGTAAAATCCTGGGTTTGACGTATTAGAAGCTTCGGGTACAACTGACTTTGGCAACTTCATTATGGATTGATGTTCTGTTCAAGAAAATTCACATCTGTGTCTGTGAGGTATTTTAATTCATGAGATAAGATACGGATCAACACCAAAGAAAGTTCGGCAGGCCTATAATGTGTCCAAAAGTTGATTTCCTTTGACAAGTTTATGATATTTCTGGAGTGTCTAACTTAGTGGTAATGCTTTGACTAATTTACTTCTTCAAAAAGAATGAAAAGTTTGTTGTCCAATAAATTCCTTGAGAATATTCGTTGCTAAATATGACCAGTTTTTGTTTCCTCTATTTCCAAGCATGTGAAATACACGTATTCTTTCAAGTAAAGATCAAATTCATTCAATAGTTCACGTATTCCAATACTGGTTAGTTTTGGCTCATCTTTTAATCTGATTTTCTCCTCGAAATAGCAGACCTCCGGAGGATAATGCGAGAATTACAGAAATTACACTCGACAACATGTTTACAAATATGAAAATTTTTAGCAACGCTCTTCATTTAGTAAAAATGCACTTGCTGCTCAGTACGCATTATTCTAATCTTCTAACTGATCTAACACTAATAACGACCGTCGTGAGTTTATATTCTTCTTTAAGTGTTTCGCGTCACGCTCTTGAGAATAGATAGGAAAAAATTAAAACTGGCGGTCTTGGTTTCAGTTCACTGGAAAATAATACGCTCATTTTCGCTGTACAAGTGCATTATGGGGACTCACTTTTAAAAAAATTAGAGACATCCAGAGCCTCAAATACTCGAGTCTGCATCGTGGACACCGAGTTCGACCGGGTATTACATATTAAAATATACAAACACAAGCTTGCAGATGCGTCCAGTAATGCTGAATTTCTGTGTCTAGGATATGTCACGAATGGCTATAACTACTTCTATTGCGGCTCAAATTACTAAGTTTATAAGTGTTTATTACCTTGAATACATTGAATAGGATTGGGCCTTCACGCTCGGGCTACACTGAGGTACCGCCGCTTAGTGTGCATGGTGTGCCTTTTCATATCCGCGAGCTGTTTGAGACCGTTTCCCTCTACCGTTTGATGATAGTGAGGCAAGGCAGGCCTATCAGGAACAATTTGTAGAAAGTTATCCAGCTTCTTCTTGAAGACGTCTAGAGAACCATCGAATTCTCTCAAATCTTTTGGCAGAGAGTTG
>VOMN01140343.1:0-16355 GCA_014899125.1 Orchestia grillus
AAATCGGTGCTTCACTGATTAATTCAACGAAATATCCATCAAACAGGAAGCACACAACAGGTTACGTTAGGTTACGTTGGGTTGGGGTGGGTTAGGTTGGGTTAGGATGGGTTAGGTTAGAGTAGGGTGGGGTAGGGCAGGGTTTTGTAGGGTAGGTTAGGTTAATTTATGTTGGGTTGGATTGGATTGGGTTGGGTTATGTTTGGTTAGGGTAGGGTAGAGTAGGGTAGGTTAGGTTAGGCTTGGTCAGGCTAGGTTAAGTTAAGTTAGGTTTTCATTACCACACCGCGTGTATAAATGATTGTCATTGTCATGAACAGTTCTTAGTTTTTGTTACATTGACTCATTTCTCATGTGCGGTGGATTTTTTACATTCGTTCGTTTTCACACATTCAGCAAAGCCAGAAGCTAAATAGTTCCACTGGTAAAAAACAGATTTTGTATTTATTTAATCACCATTTATTGTGCGGGGTAATGATAAACCCTTCGCTTACATACATGTGAGAAAATATTTTGTAGCAATACATTGAAAGGTAGATGTATTTCTTTTAGAGTGTACTATTTCGCACAGATACTATATTGTATCTTTGCGAAAAAAATGGTATGATTTTAATTCATCAAAATCACGTGCCTATGCATTTTAAAGGAAGTACGGAATTTTGATGTACAACAATTTCTGTCTCTCAAATCAGAGTTTTCAAGTGGAAGAAGTTAAAGAAGTTTTTACGTAAAGCGGTTCAAAAACTGTACCGACTGCCTGTCATTCAATAATATCGAAACAAAAAAGACAAGACGTACTCCTTCTAATTTCATGGGGAAGTGTAGTGTGACTATTAAATTAGCTACAAGATAGAGGCACCTGGTGTTAATTTGCCCTCGGGCGAGTGCCTTTTGTTGCAAAATTTCTGAATTATAAACAATGATTACAGTTTATTTTGCGTGCTGTTAATTGTATATTGGATGTCTTCAAAATCATTTTTGAAGGTCATACGCATCATTGAGGTAATACCATAACAAAAGTTGAACTACTTCAACTTGTCATCAAAATTCATTGGTCCGACCCTGCATATGACAGATATTCGTCACTCACAGCGAGGTGTATTTGCAGCGGTCGAAAGTTCTAGAATAAAAGAATTCTCGAGAGAGATATCAGAGTCAAAATAACAAGAGATGATGAACGGTCTCGGTGCTCCGAGGGAAGGAATTTTTGGGGCAGTCCATGATGCGCACAAAAACACAGTAATTTTTCAGTGTTGGGTAAAACTGGCCATGGCATAATTAGCATAATGACTCGCATCGTTCTCGCTCCTTCCTAGGAGGGTGGGGCGCTTTAAGTGTCGCAAGGTGCAAAAAAGTCTTAGGATAAAAACAGCCGCACTTCATCTTCGACGCCCGTGAGCTTTATTTAGAACTCCTCTTAACAGAAGTCGTAATTTAACGGGCACGGAGTCCATAGATCAACCATTTCAAGTGGACGTAATAGCTCGGCTTAGCAGGTTTTCAATCGTAAGGTCAACATTCTGATTTACGTAAGCTGAATCCTAATGAGCTTTTTGATCCCTTCCATTCGCACTTTAGAAATTTTTTGATTTTAAAGATTTAATTAGCGTTGCAATTGAAACAAGCCTCGATGTGAATACAAATAGACACTTTTTTCTTGAAATTTATGGCCTATGTCACTGAAAGTAACGCTGGAGCTCAATTTTTATGGACTACTGAGCGTAAACTCAATTTTGGTAGACGGCTGTAAAGAAATATCCCGTTCTAACTGGAAGCTGATGGGAAATTCATGGTTTTGCTAATTAGACGTAGGTATTTTCTGAAAAAATGAACGAGGAACATATCTAATAGGGTGATCTTATATTTTCAGTGAAATTGAACCATAATGAAGGGCAGGACTTCTGTGAGTTAAGCAACCATTAGTTAAAGGAATGATAAACAGAGATCATTGAAAAATTCCCAGCCATTTCAGATGTTCACGTTCCATGAACTGCTAGATGTTAACCAGGAATGAAGGAGCAAAGATATCCCCATCGAGCTAGAACACTATGCACTGCATTAAAACTTATAGAAAATGAAAAAATATTTACTGGATGCTTTAGCCCTCAGTGATCATTTTTATCCTCTCATTTAAAGAATAAAGAGTACGGGGAGAGCTAGCGAGGATAAACTGTTTTTCAAATTTCAAAGATCGTAATCAGCTGTTAAATATGTTCAAAATTCATCAGCTCCTTGAAAGTTGCAGAAGAGCCATTAAATTAAATAGGGCCTGTCTCTCACATACGTTTGTTTTTATTTGCCTGTCGCGGTGCTCGACTTGTGAGTGCCTTCCGTCCAGTGTCATTGCTGGAACTCTGCTTTGCATACAGCAAGATATTTAATTCATTAATTTTGATAAACTAGGCACTTTTACTAGTAAGTCTACAAAATTCTGAAATTTTGTATTTTTTGCATTACAGTTACTTCCGTCGTAGAATGAGGTGAGACTTAAAATACATAGCCAACAAAAGCTACTCATTCAGTGAAGCAGTGTTCAGTTACCGTGTGTTGACCGACTCAACAGACTGCACCTTGCCTACCATCAAACAAGCGCGGTCGCAAACCCGCTTCCAGAAGCGATGGAGGTTTGAGTTCTAGCTGACAATATTAAAGAGGACTTAAGTTACGGGTACATTGGATGTTTAAGTCATGGCTGACAATATTAATGATAACTTAAGTTATTGGAAGATTAAGTGTTTGTGTCTTAGCTCATAATGTTGACGAGAACTTAAGTTATGGTAACGTTGGTTATTTGAGTTCTGGCTGACAATGATGGTGAAGATTTAAGTTCTGATAACGTTGGATGCTTGTGTTTTAGCTTGAAAACATTGAGGAGGACCTAAGTTCTGATAACGTAGCTGCTCAAGTTCGAGCTGACAACGTTGACGAAGATCCAAAGATCGATAAAGCCTTTGCTCTCTCATAAAGCGAAGTCACAAATAAATTTCTTCGAATTGACGTTATGTGAATATTGACAGATCGGATTTGGATGAACAGCTGACTGCACGATGGATTATGGTAACTTCACACCATATATTGTTGCAGATAGATCTTGAGTCACTTTACAGCGGCTTCACAAATAGCATTTATATCACTTTCTGTGCTTGATATTGTTGATGTACATGGTTAAAGTGAGCGAGGCATGCCCGGCTAGCGGGCACGTGGAGTAGGATAAATGTTTAAGAGGAGCGGCAACTGGAGACAGGGGGGCTGATGAATTCTGAATGATGTTGTAATCCGGGAATTATGTTTGGTAAATGCAACTGGAAATCTTAATTTCGCAGAGTTTGCTGAAATGGTAACTTTCGTGGAGCTTGATGCAGTTGAATTATGATATAAGAATCATTGCAAATATAACAAAGGGGTTAAAAAGGTGAATTTCATTATAGTATAATTTGTTGAATGGTAAAAACCCTCATCTAGCGGCACGTAAGTTTTTGGGAATTTTAAATTCTGCTTGAACATTTCGAATGAGTTATCCAGTTCAATTTATTAAGCGCAATAGTTGATAAAATAATACCACGAGGAGCGGCAACAAATCCCGAAGAGCAGGCTCTTAATCTTCAAAGTTTTTAAGTAAGAACTTTAATTATTTTGTGTCGAGTTATCAAGAAGCAGGATAGAAAACTTAACTTGTAAATAAGTTCTCAAAACGAGTCTAAAGCTTCAATTCCAACTTACTATATTCGTTCAATAATTTTGGACTATTTTGAACTGAAATTAACGACATTAACTCGAAGCCTTTGAGTTTTTAATGAGAACAGTAACTCCTTTGTTTTGCCGAGTGCTTTCTCTGAAAAGAAAACTATATTTAGATAATTTATGATGGACTCTGACTATTATTTAGTTTTCCATACTATTGCTTCCTATTTCTGGCATTACATCGACTCATGCTGAGGGCTGCAGTTCATGTTCAACATGAGTGGTATATGCAAATGTTAATTAGAGGCTCAGTTCTCGCAATTTCCTTTTCAATTAATTCAATTATACATAAGATGGAGAGATCACAGGGGGTCTTCATACACTGTATGAATAAATATATCTAAGAACATTTTTTAATAGCAAAACCACCTGGGAAAACGGCTAACTAGATAGCTGGAAAATGAGTGCTTGGACATGCTTTACGCAAGACTACTTAGCAAAGAATGAAAAATGTTCCGATATAAATTAATTTAGTTTAATCATAAGGCATTATGTATAGAAAATATAAAGCCTAATGTATAGTACAGGGTTGTCTTAGGCATATATCAAAGTATAATTTAAAAAAATCATAACGAAGTACAAAAACATGACATGAAAGAGTTACGCCATATTTTGTGAAATCATTCATGAGGAGAATTAACAAAATGACACGTAAAGCCAAAAAACATAATAACAAAGGACTCCAATACCCCGAGTTTTCGATTTTGACGAACTCTCAAGTAATGTAAGTCAGGCGTGAAACAACAGATGCAAAAACGAAACGAGTAAATAACTGGTAAGCTGGTGGCACGTCCCAAAGATCAGTAGTGTTTGTTTAAGCGACACAGACAGTTTGTTTTTGTGTCACTCACACTGTTTTGTTCAGCCTTGACTGCAGGTTGACTGCGTCTCGACGTCTCGCTGTTGTTAGACGGTGGAGAACGACTCCTGTAATGAAGGCCATTTACAGTTCTCAGAAGTATTTAAGGCATACCTGCATCTACCGGGCTTTTGCAAATCAGGCGAAACTAAAAAGGAGGAATGGCATCAGAACTTCTGCGAAGCGTTTAAGGCAAGTCCGACGCTGAATGCTTGCCTGAATATCTTGTCAAACTTTGGCAGAAGTCAGTCGAGCAAACTCGAGCTGTCAGAATTATTTCTTTTCACGTTGTCTAACGAGCTGACGACTTCTATCGCACCCCCGAATTGGAGTCTCATTTGGGTGCGAGACGACTACACGTTCTCGAAGTCTCTATTTCTTATTGAGTGACACTATGGTCACCCCGTTAAGGTTCAAGGTAAAAAACACTGTAAATCATTACTGAAAATCAAGAAAGGAAATGAAGACGTCCAACATTACATGAGTGCTGAAAATTTACAAATAGGAGTATTCAGAGTAGACTGCACATTTAACTCCTCTCTCGGTCGGAAAAGTCTGCAATTGTGAATAATTTTTCTGTTTAGAAGGTAAATGTTCTCAAAGAATATTTGGATATAGAAATTTTTATTATTTTCTTTTTATAAAAAATAGTGGGACTTTTTAAACTCTTTTCGAATCATCACAGTAGCGTCTAAGGCGCTAGCGCAGCGAGATGAGCTCGCCATTTCCACCCATAGAGCGGTGGCCAGCAGGACTTCACTCAAGGGGTGAAATGGTCTTGTTTTAGGCCTCACGAAACGAAACAAGCAAAATAATTCTGAATCAAATTGTTCATTTACCTTACTAGCAACACCTACATAAGCTGTTTTTAATGTATAAACTCAAAGTGTTTCTCTAGCATGAAATGGAACCCTGGATGTACACGCGCAGTCTGTAATAACGAATAAGTTCTACAACGTAAAGCTTCTTACGTATCGTTTGTAGTATTTCTTCCTACATCAGATGTTCCATTAAGCGACTGCAAGCGTTCCGTCCATTGACAAATGTAGCTACGTGAAAATTTTCCGCATTTCGCTACGAGAAAACTTATGTCGTACATTCCATTTGAAACGGAAAAATATTCTCCCTTACAGTATGCTATTCATTAAGTGTGTTGACCTCAGCCCATGAATTGCCGCATCCCGAGGCCGTGTGCTGCTCTGTACTTTATTACCCAAGCTAGGCTTTACATAGGGTTGCTGTTGCTGCTTTTGTTGTGTTGCTGCAGCCGTTGCTGGTGCTGCTGCTGTTGTTGTTATTGCTGATGCTTTTGTCATTGTTATTGCTGATCAATGGTGTCTCCTGAGACTTGACTGAGAGTTCAGTGAAAGGAGTCTTAGTGAGTGCAGACAAAAAAATTATTTGTACAGTTTAGCAAAATTTTAGAAAAGAAGAATGCACTAAATGAGAGGAGGTGCTGCTAGTATTGTAGAAATGGCTTTAGTGAAGACTAATCTATGATGAACGCAGGAAAAAGATATTAGTTGGAACAAGGATGTTCATAGCGGAGAGACTGTTGTGAGGGCCTAGACTAGAGAATGGAATGGGTGAAGGTAGGCATGGTCGTAAGCAAGCAAACGTTTATAGCGCGAGGTGGTCAGTTAGAGCGAGTACCCCAGAGAGAGATGGAGAGAGGGCAAGAGTCGTGGTGCAAGAGACGGGTTTATGGCAAGAATCTCTCGAAGCCGCGCCGTTCACACCAAATGCACCTCGGACATGCACTACAATCGAACGTCTGGATAGCGTGGGCTTGGGGGGAGGTGGTGAGGGATGGAAGAGGGGGGGAACAAAGAGTTGGTCAAGCCCTTGCTGCCCACATTCAAATAATCACTTTTCGTAGTAAATGCCATTCTTGTCGTAGGAACAACAAGCAACTGTGAAGTTGATTTAAAGTTCATTGCTGAAAATGCAATTAAATGTGCATTGTTTTCAAAATACTTCAACAATTTAAAAGTTTGATTTTATGAATTTCTTTTCAATACTGTGTAGCACATAAAGCTGCGTATATGCGTAGACATTCTGCGAGATCACTACTGCACATAAAGCTACGCGCATGCGTAGAAATTCTGCGCGATGGCTGCCGTGAGAGGCAAATTAAAGAAAGAATTTAGGGTTCCTTTTATGAATTTGCCTGGCTGTCAAAAGTATATACAATTTCACTCGGCTTAGCTTGCAAGGAAATCTCGTAATTGTGCCATGCCGGCGAGGACTTTGACTTTCAAAGCCCTGCTCGTATCTGCTTGGTGCTCGCAGCTCGTGACTAATTCGCAGAACTAATTCACCAACATTCCCTTCAAATGAGTTTAGTTTTATTTCCTGGAGCATCGCAGCCGGGTTTGATCGACGATGAAATCGTTGATAATTAAGCCATTTTCGTATCACGCAGTTCACATCCCCTCGTACATGAGCGTTCTCTAGTTCATTACGCAGTGTTTGCTGTAACATCTTAATGGAAAAGCGTCGTTCAATTTTAGCTAAATCTTTCACGGGCTCAACTTTGAGCAGGACTTCCATCCAAGGCGTCATTAGGCGCAGGCTCTGGGAACTTCAGGCAATATAACAGCCAGCCTGTCAGTGTGTCCTGTCAACGGTATAATTATAGAACCTGGGCTACGGCATCCACAGTAATCCCTATAATTGACTTAGCCGGCAACCAGGATTAACAAAGCGAACCAATTAAGGCTTGTGTTTCACTCAAGATGCTGTTAAGGTGAACCAACCAACCAATCAGGTTTTCCTACACGCTCTGTTAAATGAGGTGGGTTTGCTGACATTCCCTGAGGGACCAAACTTGTGCCAGTAGCGCGGTCAGCAGACCTCAACGGACTGGTGCTTTGCAGTGCAACTAGCATTCGCGTTGTCACGAGCAAAAATAAAAACGATAAAATATCAACAGGAACATGCCAAGTGGCACATTCTTAGGCTTCTACCCGCAGCTGTAAGCTGTCAGACATCAATCACGCACAGGCACTCACAAAAGAACGTGAAACGGTTCATGGTACTGGTGAATGTACTCCTCATTTTGTGTCGTGCTGGAGAAAAATGTTGTTGTTATCGATTGAAAATATGCAGCCTGAATACCGAGGTATATAAACAAAACACGCATGTTAATGGCCACTGCTGCTCCACGAGTAAGTTTTAAATTTTTGCTTCGATTCAAGGAACAGGTTTTGCTAAATAAAAAACAATTAGTTGAAAAAAATTCAATGTTGAATTGTTTTTATGAACCGAACTGTTTTAAAATACGTGGATTTGATTCACTTTGGATGCTGTGAGGATAATACAATTGTTAAAAAACACTTTTGGCTTTAGGCTTACATTTACGTAAACTCGAAATTTGTAATAGATTCCGGGAATATAAAAGTACCAGAAAAAACTGTTTTTTAATTTAAGCTCATTTTTGTTTTGTCCCCTCCTGTCACTGCATTATCTTCGAGCCAATCAGGAGTTTTTTTATAATCTTCAATCAACTCCTTGCATTAAATTTGTGAACATCTATTAAAACATCCATTCATGGAAACTGTGTGGATATGCAGCAAAGGAAAGTTAATTTTACATTCGTGATGATTTTTTCCTGCTCTCGGCAGCAGCACGGCCGCGCTAAACTGGCCTAAACGGCTTCTCCGCGCGACAGCACGATGGTCTTCCGCACACGAGGCAAGCCAAAAGCAGTGTACCGTCTGAAGAAACTGCGCGCTGGGACAACGCTGGATCCGGCGTTTCATTAAAATGGGATTGACATCAGATTTAGCTGTCACTCTGTCTTGCCACAACTTCTTGATCCAATCGGATGAAAAAATGGGCGTAGAGACTACTGCTTGATGTAGCTGATGATCACTGACACATACGTACTCGTACGTGTAGTCGTCGTTGGATCAAATCTTCGAACTTTCGCCCCGTCGGCCTTAAATAGAGCCGAGAGGGCTTGGCAAGACTTGGTTTTCGGTTCGACAACTGTTGTTGCTGAATAGTTGAACGTCTTACCAAACTTTCGCATGCAGAGAGACAACTCGTAGACCTGGGTTCTGCTGGTGTATTCGCACCCTGTCTGACGAACTTGCCGACAGTCCTACATTGTTCCTGAGTGTGTTCAACTCAAGATATGTGCATTTTAATTGAGCTTCACTCTGACTAATACGGATGAGATGTAGTTACCACACGAAATTAACACTGAAAGTGAAATTTTGCCGTATAATTATATTTTGTATTTTGCATTATTTTAAAGTTGATGCACATTTCGATGAAAAATATAATGTAATTTTTGATAAAAGATTTGCTTATAGATCACTGTAAAATACAAAACAAATACTTGGAAAAATGAAAAGGTTTTGAAAAACGATAACATTTGACATCCTCAACATTAAAAAGACTAAAGTTTCATTTTCACAGTATTGGGAAATTCTTCTTCCTATGCTTCATTGTACAAAAATCAGGGCGCTTTGCGTGCTGTTTCAGCGTTGCGGGCGGCTCTGATGTTGGGTGCTCAGCGGGACTCGAACTCAAGGCTTCTGATGCTGCGCACGAGGGGTAGTTTTCTCGAATGGATTGCCTTACCTTCAAATTAAAGTCAATTACAATAGAATACCTTCCATGAATAACTAAACAATTGAAGAACTGAGTTTTTGTCATACATAAGCACACTTAGTAAACGTCCAAATTCACGGAGAAAATTTTCTCCTCCTTTGAACGCAGCTCTGTCGCTTGGATTGTTTTTTGATTTTAGGCTAAGAGTATTTATGTAACATCTGCTGTGTCTTTCTACTACGTAAAGGGAAAAATCTTTCAGGAAAGAGAGCGACAGTGCAGCAACGAAGTTTTCATTCACGCTTATTTCTTCCAGCCAGTAGACGGGTGCTGAGTCAGCGCTAGTGCACCAGTACCAAGACGCAGGGACACACAACTCTTCGTTCCGAGGTCCCTGAGTAAGACGCTCACGTCTCCAACCGCCGGTGTCATCGATGGCGGGAAATAGCATCATCGGTTGGAATTCTAACTTTTTCTCATATCGAAGTCCTTCTTCGCAGTTTGCCGGCCCCAGTGACTGAAACACACAAATGTTTCAATAAATCGATGAAGTGCAGTCGAGAATTCAGGCATGCAGCTAGTTGAATTTAGGGTTAATTCTGCGTCTCAGAGTGACTGCTATTAGTGCGATTGCATAATTTTCAATTAGCAAGAGGTGGTACAGACACGAACTCATAACACAAAACTAGACCAGCCGTGATCCGTTGGGTCACATTTTTAACTACCCGTTCGACCCTTAAGTGATTCTTCTTTTTATCGTAACAAATATCCAAAGTAATGAAAATAATTCAATCGCTTTAGTCTAACAAACTGTAACCGTGGCACGATGGAAAAATCCTTGTTTAATTACTGACAGATGAGTTTTGAACTTCTGCTCTACGTTATTGCTGAAGGGTGTGCACGGTTACAAACAAGTAAGCAAACGAGCAAGCGGGCGAGATGATCAGAGTTTTAGTATTAAATTGAGGTGCCGGCTCGGCTCTAGCTTTCAAGGGGCACATGCGGTCCCTGCACCAGGCGGGGTCCAAACTCCTGTCTCTCCAGTGGCTGTGAAGAAAACTTATATAGTTCGACTTCTGAGCTGCATTGCCAAGGGCATTCGAAGGCCTCATTACATTATTGTTCGCAGGCTATGTTAGATTTCATGATATTTTCGAACGGGTGTTCCGCAGATGATGTTTCTACGCTTTGCCAAAAGTAAATTTTCATGCCTTTCTGGCGTAATACGTTGCTGTTTTCGACAAAAGAGGAAATATAACCAAAAAACGAAATTGTTCTCTCATTGAAGAATAAGAAGTCATGCATGTAAAAGAAAAAACTAAAACACGCTTGATCAAATCAGGCCTTCGCTGCAATAACCCTTACAGGGAGAGCCACGGGCTTCTCCTTTACCCAAAGCCTCCCATCTGTGCACCTCAGTAACGACCATCACGACCATCACGGCCTGCGCTTTGTGAATAAAGTGACGCAGTCACCGCACCTCTTGTTTGATAGGCCGTCGAGGAGCCATGAAAGGAAGCGAGAAGAGGCTTCTCAGAGACAGAGCGACTCTTGATGCGGGGTTGAAGTCTTAAGCAGACTACTCAGTAGGTCTTACTAAGATCCCCTCTCGGTTCCTGTCTTCCCGTCCGCACATTTTCTTGCCAGCAAACGTGTCGTTGGAAATGGCCCCGAAATTCTTTATTGTCAGAAGCACAACAGGAAAGTTCAGCGAATGTGGGGGTAAAAACTCCTCTGGAAAAAGAACACTGATGATTCCCTTTCGTTGCCCATATTGGTGGTGTCTGGATAAATAATGCAATGAGAAATTTTTTCCTAAGTTGATCAATAATCACTGAATTTCAGTGCGTCATACGAGACGCCATTCTCCTCTATTGTTATGTTTAACACAGCGAATAATGTTTTCACGTAAAAGAACATCAACAAATATCAAACAGACAGGCGAGCCAGAGCGCTACTTTGACAAATTTGCCGAACCTGCAAATTGTGGAATAAATTAAAACGAGCACGATCCTAATAAATCATAACGTGCATGAATATTTTTAAAGAGGAAAGAACAGCCTTGACGTTCTTTTGGACAAAGCAGATTTTAGCAAAGTGATGGTAAAATTTCCGTTCAACTCTCGGTCTTTGTAGACATCGGAAAAATGATGCAATCCCAGTCCAACGTTTGCTGCATCGTCTTCAATTATGTTTATCTACAATTTTTGCCGGCCGTGTAGTTCAACCAGTTAACTTTTAGATTTTTTAATGGGGCATTTAAAGAGTTCGACTGAGGTAACATGTCCGGTAACCTTGAGGAATATGGATCGGTGTGGGGATTTATCCAAGAGTGCCTTCCACAAATGACAGGCGTTCAATTGAGCATGAGAAGTTTTTTGCCGAACAAATTGGTATTTACAACTCCCCTTGACCCTCATACGCGGTGTCATCTTTTTAGTTTTAAATTATAACTAGGCTCGCGTCCTGATCGAATTTCTGATTTCTTGTGGTGTGTATTATTTCATCTCCATAATATCAAATCGACTTGTATTTCATGTCTAATCGTTGTAATTTCAATCCATATATGTTCTCAAAGTTCTGCGTTACCGCCGAATCTTGAAAATCTAACTAAAAAATTAATTCCCAAGTACAGTATACTCGTATATTATAATGTGTATGAGTATAAGCGTATACATGAGATAGATCTCCTGTCAAACAGCTAGTCTTATAGTAGACTAGCGGGGACACCCGATCAGAGATAGGATTACAAATCATAGGTACGATATATATACACACACACATATATATATATAATTACTATCTTTTATACGATCGGGTGTACTCGCTAATCTACTATACGGCCGCATGTTTGACTCAACAGGTCTATCATATTTCATACAGAAGCGATAGAGAACCCTATCCTAAAAACAAGCGTTTCATGTTTTTTTTCTACTAACTTGTGTGCCTTTTATCGTAATGTCGTTTCATCGTTATAGCTCTGAATTCAGAGTTATTTTATTCAATTTCATAGACTATAGTATAAAGCCTTTGGCTTTTTATTCCCGTGGCGTTTGCTTCAGGCGATGTTTTTATAGATTGTTTTTTCTCCGGACTGCAGGCAAAGACGAGACACCTCGCGGTGTGGCTTAAATGACTGAGGATGGTTCCTCTGAATACAATGAAGAGAGTTCGAGTCTAAATGTTAATATAAAAACATGATTCACGCTCATTGAGCTTCATTACCTGACTGTGCAACATGAGTCAAGTTTTACTCTAAATTAAGCTGATTTCCGAGTGATGTTTTGCCTTTGCGTCTATCTGAAATTAGTTTTAAAAGTTCGCGGATTCCGAATGATGTGACATTTCTGATTTTTCTGGCTGCGCTGCGTAAATGGTTCTTTACAAAATGATTGTAATTCAGGAGAATAGTTCCATATTTCCTCGATAATTGCAAACTGGAACGAAAATTTCAGCCACATTTCAAGAGTCAAGCTAGCGCATCGAAAAGAATCGGCTTATGTTTTCCATATTCATTCAACTGGGTTTTCAGAAACTATATAACTTGATTGTGATGGAAATTACCACATTGAAATAACACTCTTGCCCCGTTTACGGGTAATTTTATGTTCTACGATATCGGTATAGATTGGTACCACAAGGCTACAGTGTCTTTGGCTGTCCAAGTAGTTTAGATTCAGGAGAGTTTAGAAAACTGATTTCTTTCACTCGAAAATTTTATTGAATATTTATATTATTATTTCATTCTTACCGAAAGTGATGCGCTAGCGGTGCTAACGGTAAACGTCAGCATCCATCTCCCAATTTTTGCATGATAAATGTCGAACATACACTGAAAACGAGAGCTGTTCTAGAGATACCTCCTTAATTTCACATTATAAAGTAGTCTTTCCGATTTGTCTTTTTTTTCCCCAACACACAAGAACCTTTATGAAAAATGGTTGAAGTAAAAGGACATTTTAAACTGCAATTTTCAGGTCTAAAGTCGTTAGGAACGAAAGGAGAAGTGAACCCATATTCTGCTCAAGCGTAGGCTTAGCATGCGCCGGCCTCTTTGAGATCCTTCAAACGCCATGGAAAGGCGCCCGCCGCCTGCCACAAATAACGTGCATGTCTGCCCTGCAAAAGCTGCGGCATTTCCTTCGTTCTTTTCCTTGTTTCCGCTGAGAGCGACGCGAATTACAATGAGGCCCGCGAAAGCCATATTTGGAATGCGAGCTGTTCTGAATACATTGGAGTGAATTTAAATGGAGAGTTCACCTTCCTTTTCGCGGTTCTAATAAACTTAAGCCGTGCTTTATGGTTGCCAGTGCGCGAAACAGGATTTCGTTTGGCTTTTGTTTTATGTTCCTCGATTGTCGACAGTATTATTTCCTGCAATCTTAAAATGGAATGCAGAGTAGAATCAATCTTTTAAAGCAATAGATGGAGCTCTCAAAATTGTCAAGGGACGAAGCCCCGACTCGCAAGAAACATTTTCTTGGCGCATTATCTGAGATGCGTCCATAATCGGGACAAAACTTGCTGGAGTTCTTGATTTTTGACTTTTTTGTTTCAGCAAAACTAAATGACTTTACCTTTTGTATCTTTCGAATGGAATAAGGAGCAGCCACAGGATTACAACTGTCAGAAAAACAGAAATCTTTCGCTAGCCGAAGCATGTTTTCAGAAGTCGCTGATAATCAAGATTGAGAATAATCAAGACAATTCCTTTTTTGCCAAGCTTTCGGTTAAATTTGCTTTAACCATCTCCAGGCGATGATATATACTTTCGCAAAACAACATATGCCGTCGGCTCGTATCTAGAATTCAAAAATGGATACTTCATACAGCACAATATAAGAAGGAGTGTTGATGAAGAACGGCCAATGATAAGAGGGAGAAATTATCAAGAAATATCCAAATGTCTTTTAATTTTATGAGGCTCTTTTAATCTATAACATGCTTCTACAGGGTGCCCAAAAGTGAGGTACCCTCTCAGGAAACTGTGTCCTAAACATTTGTTACCGTATCAGTGCTACCGATATGAGTGAGGGCACCTTACTTTTGGGTCACCTGTACAACTTTTCGGGAATGTCAAT
This sequence comes from Orchestia grillus, assembly GCA_014899125.1. Lineage (NCBI taxonomy): Eukaryota > Metazoa > Arthropoda > Malacostraca > Amphipoda > Talitridae > Orchestia > Orchestia grillus. The sequence goes on from VOMN01140343.1 coordinate 14,245, forward strand.
TATTAACTGCTTACATTACTTAAATATTCTAATCGAAAGAATGATTTACCTACCAAAAATGATAGCAAGGGAAAGTTCGTTTCTCCCTCGCACATTGTCCGCATGCTCATTGATACGCTTTTACAAATTTCGTCTCTCCAATATAACACGCCTAGCAGTCATTACAGTTAAGCTTATAAATTAAAACAGTTTTCGCCCCATTAACTTTTTTATCCTTCACAAAACAAAATTGCTTTTAAATTGTATTATTTGATGTATGCGCGAGTTTTACGTTAAATCACTTTAATATTTGCTGGACTCTTTCTGAGGTGCCTTTGATGTACGGAGCACTGACACGTTTTATTTCTTACAGGGAGTCGATAGCGACTCAATTAGTCACATTTCCAGGGACATGTTGATGTAGGTGCGTGGTGGACATAGGTATCTCTGCGGGAAATTATTTTACTTAGTAAATCTAGCATGCTGTTAGTTCATCGTCTCTGTTTTCTTCACTGCAAAGCGTGATGCCCTCTTGTATAGGGGCTTGGGTTCAATGATTCATAGGGACAAGGGGTGGTAGCTAGAGAAGTCGAGGCATCTACCGATGATTGTTGATTTTCGATTGATAGAAAAGGTTAATTCTCCATCAAGCTGACGTTTAAGCAAGAGATCCAAGTACGGTATGCAATCATTATTTTCTGTCTCCACCGTAAATTGTATGTTTTCACTGAAGCTATTCAGGCGACTGAACAAAATTCCTGCCTTGTCTTAGGGGACGGCAGTTAGCACATCGTCAACGTTCAGTTTACGGAATGAAATTTGACGGGGTGGCTCGCAGAGAACACTTTCTTTTTCAAGTTGCATCGTTATTTCTGCAAGCGTAACTGACACCGGGGACCCCATAGCGGGACCTTTTATCTGTTGGTCGATGTTAGTATCCTGTGGAAGGGGTGCGACTAGAGACAGGCCGAGAAGTTTTAAATCGAGTCCGTCAAAATTACCGTTGCTTAATTTGGGAGATTAGTGCGGGCTGAGCATCTTTCCACACAGTTTAGTGCAAGATCTTACGGAATGCAAGTGAATAAACTTTTACGTCATAGGACACCAGAATATAATTCTTAGGAATGACAACTCGTTATAACTCTAATTTAGCTTGGAAGCTATTAGCTTTTAGGGAGCGGCATCTGTAACTAGGGTCAAAATAGCAGGTGATAATTTTGCAATATGATAAGTCGGAGAGTTTATGAAGAAAACAATCAGTTTGATAGGGCTGTTGACTTTATGAGCCTTGATTAAGGCGCACAAGGAGTCAGGCATTTGTTCACAAAAAGTTTCTTATATTGGTCACAAGAGAGCTAGCCTTCATCTTTCAACTTCTGTAGAATTTCGCTCTCTTATCTTTCCAAAAATGAAACTTTTCATGGATTTTTGCATCAGTATCCCTTAAAATTGAGATCCGACATCACCCGAAGTTGACTAAGAAGAACTTCTCATTTGAGCTAAATTTCGAACTGGCCATGACATTGACTACGCGTTACTTGGTACATATTTCAGGTTTCCTTTAGACGACTAATGTTATCCGACACTGGATAGATTTGCTCTCTATGTACTGACAGTCTTGTCTGTATTCTCGACAGACTATCATTCGTTCGTTTACCTCAGTTAAATTACTTGTTTTAACTGATTCTGTTTCTTTGATATCAGTGACAAAGTTAGTGACCTAATGCATTGGGAATCAATTATATCGATAACCTGAGTTTTTCTTACATTAGCAGCTAATTTAGGATTTTAACACTAGGATTTACCAGATAGATGATATGTACAGACGGCGCCATACCAGCCGACGGTAGAAACAAGCCGCCTGATGTATGATGACTTGGTTTGAACGATGATCGGTTGTAAGTTTCAGACTTCGCTGTGAGGCAAAAAGCAGCACGACTGTGGCGGATACCAAGGGCTGTGGCGTGCCGTGCCACAGTGCCAGCTCGTCTCGGCACATGATGTCCTCAGGCAGAGCGTGACGTCATCCGCTTGAACGGGATGTGCTCGCGCAGAACATAACGTTCTCGTGCAGAACATAATGTTCTCGTGCAGAACATAATGTTCTCGTGCAGAACATAATGTTCTCTTGG
>VOMN01140343.1:16382-59068 GCA_014899125.1 Orchestia grillus
TGATGTCCTCGTGCAGAACTTGATGTCCTCGTGCAGAACTTGATGTCCTCGTGCAGAACTTGATGTCCTCGTGCAGAACGTGATGTCCTCGTGAAGAACGTGATGTCCTCGTGCAGAACATGATGTCCTCGTGCGGAACGGGATGCCGCTGAGGCCCACTCGTATCATTTTAAAGAATGTTCCTTTGGTAAAAAAAAATTTTTTCCAACTTGGAAAGTTTGTGATGTTTTTAAATTAATGAAGACATCGAGGTGAAGTAAGCTAGATAAATACGACGGTAACAGCATCAGTAACTCATCACTGCATTTAGAAAACTTCTTGGGAGGTCTCAAGCAGGGTACCAGGACCAAAAACAATCTTCGGTAACTCCTATTGTATCGAACGGATTTTGAAAAACTAAGCATCTATGATATTTTGAGACATATCAGTTTTATTTGATACCATTGGATCCTTTGAGGATACCTAAAGGGAAGAATTTGCCTCGATAAGCCGTTAGATCTACACCAACTAAAGGCATCCATCGAGGCACCAATCCGGCGTTTAACCAGCACTCATTAGTGTCGTATTGAACAGCCTCCGCACATGTAGAATATCGTCTTTGAAAACTAATTAAAATAAAACTTTTAAGTCTCAAGATTCTGTCGCTCCTCAGCTTTTCAAAATCCTTCGATTATTTAAGGAGTTATCACAGATTCTTTCTGGCGCCTCCAATGAAAACCACCCTGTCCTATGAACAGTGTTATGTCATTCGTTTCCTTACGTCAATAGAATTTTAAAAATAATACGAACGTATATTTAAATTGTTTATTATATAGAAAATTTAATTTTGTCACGCTTTAATTACGCTTATAATTACATATCCAACCAATGGACAAATATTATTCGACTTCTATATTAAATTTATTCGAATTTTTATCGTAGTTTGTGTACGGCATTTTCCATCTTGTTGAGCACAAAGCATTGATTTCGTGAGAGTATGTTATATTGATGGACGTAAAATATTGATAATACTTGTCATTTTAATTTTTTCTCCCCATGATGTGACAGAATGAAGCATTCGATACATGCGCTCTAATTGCAGTGTTGCCTGTCGCTGTCCAGGAATTCCATCTCGCATTTTTCTCTAAAAAATTCACGAGACTTGTTCGATATTCTTGAGTCCAGCATTGGGGTTTGAGTTTAATTTGTGTGACCAGCTCCTCAATTCCTCAATTTTTCTTTTCTCCAGCAAGACTATAGATTGATTTATTGGAAGTGAAGTAGTAGTGTTCTCCTGACCGGACATTTCTTGGAAACTTTATGGTCCATCCAGAAGTTTAGTTCAGAGATCATTTACATTGTATTCAAAAATTGCTTAGAATATTCTCTATAAATATTTGTGAGTGATTTTAGGGAGCGTCTTGAATTCTTCGTGAAATCTAACACGCTATGAAAGTCCATCTCGTTTGGACTCCTTTTATGACCTCAGCTTTCGTTTTCTCTTTCATCCTTCAGAGTTACTGAAAGTGAGGTAAGTGCTACCATTCCTGTTGGCATTGAATTCATACATTGAAGTCCCAAATGTTCATGCACAAAGCTTAGCGAAGAACCTGGTGCTAAACATTGTGAGGATATAGAAAAGTTATCGAAAGTGAGGTAACCGCTATTATCCCTGTTGCGTTGGATTTATATATTAAAATCCCGAATATTCACGTACAAAGTTTATCAAAGTACCTGGTGCTAAACATTGTCGCGAGACAGTTTACTCGAATCCATCAAAGTTACCGAAAGCGAGGTAAGCGCTACCCTGTCAGCATTGAATTCATATATTGAAATGCCGATGTTCATGCACAAAGTTTACCGAAGTACCTGTTGCTGAACATTGTGTCGAGACAGTCTAAGCGAACCTGTCGAGCGAGTTCGGCTGTTCGATAGAGCCTCATGATCGAGAGGCGAGCAGACCGGTTGACAACTCTCAGTGACTAGTTTCAAGTCGGAAAACAATGACAGGAATGATAGCGAACTCTGCTGTCCATAAAGTTAAATCCAGGAAACAGGAACAGATTGTGGATAACAGTGAAAACAGCGCCAGTAGCCCTGCGCTTGCGTCTGTTGAAGCGCAGGCTGCTGAGGACATCGGCATCAACAACGGTGTTCAGTTCGAGGATAACAACTTCATGAGTAGTGCTGGTGGTAACAGTGGAGTCATGAGTAACAACAGTAACAGCAATAGCAGCCTGAGCAGTAACAACAGCATTGTCAACAGTAACAACGGCACCATGAATAACGGCATAAGGATCAATAGCAACAACAGCAACTTGAACAACGGTGCTGAATGTGCCCGGGAGGTGAATGGAAGTCAGCAAAAATCTGCTGGTGAGTACTTTAAGAAATTTTTGTTTTTGTGACGTGAAAGTGTCATCCTGTAGTGGACACCATTTCCATAGCGGCATGTTTCCAATGAAAATGTACGTACATCATGTTCTCAATTTGATGCCTCTTTTTTATAGAGAGTACATAGTTTTTGTGTAGACTTAATTCGCTGTTAGAAATAATTCTTCCACCACTACATTTAATCTCCTGATCTTGATAATTCTGTTCTACTATGTATGTAGTACGCGCGCCCCGTCAAAAATAACGGAGCAAATTAGAAAACCCTTTCATCTACGGTAAGAAAGTTTGGGTCATAAAACTGAAAATCCAGCTGATGAATTTTGAAATTTACATGAAATCTTGTAATATGACCCCTAAACACGTCAACTATTCGTTTAAATAAGGAGGTAAGTCCCGTCAAGTCACGTAATTTTCAGTATTACTGATACATACTGCCTTCTCTGACGCAGTTTCGCTGATTAAAGATAAGGACCCGAGAATCTGGACCCGGAAATTTTCTCCTTTCTAATTCCCTTCGTAAAATATGGACTTGAAATAAATAAATAAACTCCCTGGAGAGTATTATTAGATCGATGTTCTCAAAAGGTGCAGTGGGAAAAGATTTACCCGGTAAACTCTCAAATGATTTTGGGGCAAAATCTGATCGGAACTTATGAACCAATTTTATTCTTCACTCGTGAATATTGAGGAGGGGATGTCTCAAAAATAAGAGACGGCTACTACACACACGTCCACGCAATCAAATCACTTCGATTTGTATATTGACGCTTGAGCAAAAGTCTCCCGTGAATTCTTACGAATGCAACCAAAGTTAGCTTCAACATTTCGTGGCCGCACCGACACGTCCACGGAAATTTGGCTCAACTCTAACATGTCTCCATCGAGCATTGCATTGCCATTTGCTCGGTGCATCCATTGAGGTCTCGAGGACCACAGACGCGGTGTTTTTCTCAGTTTGGAAGTGAGGCGCCAAGCGAGTAAACACATTTGCTGGCGCTGTCATCTCGGTCTGCTGGAATTTTACATTATTGGTAATTCTTGATGTCATGAGTCGTATTTGCAGTGACTTTTCCAGCTACATGCGTAAAGGTATCTTGAAATTTCATTCCGATTCAGCGGTCAAGATTATTGACTTGCATATCTTTGTGTTCCTGGCGAATGTTTTTTCATTGTTTGTCGTGTATAACATATGCGGTAAAGATTGTGAATGTGTGTTTGCTCGTCTATTGCTCAACTAACATATCAATTGATGAACTGTCCAAATGACGCCTCGACTAGCAAACTGTCAAACTGACGCCTCAACTGACGGACTGCCCAACTGACTCCCTGTTCAGCTGACACATCAAGTGACAGACTGTTCAACTGAAGCCTTAATTAACGAACTGTTCTACTGACGCTTCAAGTGACGAACTGTCTAACGGACTGGTCAATTGACGGACTGTCCAACTGACGTTCAAACTAACTGCTCGTCAGTTGAAGTCAGTTCACTAGCTGATCTCCCGTTCACCCAACGGGCAAAAGGTCGTTTTTTTTCGGTCGTCGGCCTGAGATTCTAAAGCGAGCTGTGGTCTGCGCCTCGTAAGATGGGCGTCTGAAGCGCCGCGTGACTCGGGTTTGGAGGGAAACGTTTTTTCTTGAACGTTCAAATTGTAAGAATATTTTAACGATCGAGAGTAATCGTGTGACATACAATTCATATATATCATGTACAACATGATGTACACATATATCATGTACAATCATGTGACTCGCAATCACCGATGAAGATTGTGATTTCTTTGGCATAGTTAATTTAGTAGAATTTTATATCCCCTGCATGAAATTTTCGATCTCAAGTGAGTAATGGAATTCTATTTGAATTAATTTAGATGTTACCTGATTTATAATTTCTTTGGGATCTTTTCCACTCAAACCGAGATAGTAAGAGCAATATTTTGTTGAAACAATTACAGTTTTGCTGGAAAATTTATTTTGAAAAGTAATAAATCAACGTTCTGTTTTCTGGTACGCTAATTGATTGAAGCGCGTCAGTGCAGTCTTTTACGTTGTACTGCAAACGATAAGGTTTATCTATGATGAGGTAAATTAATGAGCGCAAAAACAATTCAACAACCCTTCTCCCATTCCCGGTATTTCTTATATATACGTATAAGAAATGATGTGCGGTGGAAAAGTTTTATTGCAATTTAAGGTAATGAAGGAACTATCTTTCTCCAATTTAAGTGAAATCTTTAATGCGTTATTTCTTATCATCTATTCTGAAAATTCTTGGCATTATTTTATCAGTTTTTGAAGGATCGTTTTACGATCTAGGCAATAACTAATGCGTTTATAATGTCATAATAATATTGAAATAGACATTGTTATTAAAATACGATTTCAGAGGAAGCTTGTACTGTGGTCCGCCGTGCTGTGATGGTACGAAATGTTGTACAAAAATATAATTGCATGCAAAATTATGAATTATTTAAACGCGCAATTGTAGAAAATGTTCACAATGCCATTCCAATATGCGAAATAAATGAACTATTTTCGAAAATACAAACTCAGTGCATTGGTGTTACGACTTTTCCAAGGTTTAAAAAATTCTAAATACTCGAGGGTTCGAATTGAAAGACGCAATGGAAAGAAAACCAGAACAGTAATTCAGTAAAGCCGAACCCACCGAAGAGGCGTACGTTTCTGGCTCGTAAAGTCAGAATTTGCCCACACGAGCGGCACCCCGGAATACGAGAATGGCTCGTTTATTTTTCATGAATGCCAGACATGGAAGGCAGGGAACTCATCAAGCGAGCCAGAATTATCGACACGCCACTTTGGTACCAGCACAAGGCTTGTCGCAGCTCCGGTACCAAGTTTGGTGGGGTCCGCCGTGCAGGGTTGTACGCCACAACCCTTTTACTGAGAATATTTCTGGTCTAAATGATTCCTCTGACGCGATAAGTAAAGCTTGCGACAAATTTTTGCAGACTTCGCATGTAGTATCGAGAAAGTACTTTTTTAAAAATCACACAAGGAGTAAAATTTATCCAAGCAAAGCATTCACTTACGGCGTCTGTGTTTCTTCGGTTTGACTTCATAAACTTTGCTTTCTTTTCGAAACCAAACTTAGATCATTCGATTTCGTGATCGGGATATGGTCATACCGAACTACGTAAAATTCAATTTTATTTACAGTTGCTATATTTTCGTATCATATTTTAGTGTTTTGTCAACATTATCTACACTGTTTTGACTATTTCAACCTATCCTTTCAAAAGGCTATTCATATTCATTTAGTTTTCACTGTTATTGTGCAAACACGTGGCTAATGTTTAATATTCGAAGGTGTAGTCGTAATTAGTGTTTGTATTATCGACAGAGCCGCAGTTCACACCGCGATAGCTGCCACACAGGTCGCGGCAGGTGCATGGCGGAACTCTACACCAATGCGTTGAACCAAATCTCAGACCTTGGGTTACCTCTGAAGTCAAAAAAGTGAACCCACTATTTATCTATGTGCCTTGGGAGATGAAACTCTGTCTTAGCACAATAACATAATTCAGGAGATGAAAAGATAATACTTTGCCTTTGCACAAATAAATACAGCTGGAGGTGAGGTCAAATTCCGTTTTTGCACAACAATATACCCAAAGAGGTAAAACTGTGCCTTACACAACATGCAAGCAAAGTTCGACTGGAACGTTTGAAGCTCATGGACTTGAAACAAATTGCTTTTGAAACACTGGACTAACTTATTTACTGACACAAAAGTGTAATGCTTTGAGTCATCATAGTTTCATGTTCTGGGAGGAATTGGGTTATGAAGATTCAAGCCTGCGTTCACGGGGCATAGAGAATTAACATCGAGAGTCGCAGCTCCGTGCAGCCTCACGACATCTTGTACGATGTCAAGCTCCTAATTACCTCAGGCAGTTGCTCGAAAACTTGAACCTAAACAGAAAAAGAATGGTAATTGCATTTGCCTGAGTGTAATAGTCTACGTACCAAAACCGATGCCGCTAATACTTCGTTTTTCTCATTTTGTCGCCGACGTTTTATCGTTAAAATGAAGACGCTAAAGTTAACAAGCGAACGAACGGTGGTGGGGTGGCATGAAACTAAAGTGCTGGGACTTCACTCGCTGATTCATCATGAACCATTACGCAAAAAATATGGACGGTTCGAATTATAATGCGAGTATTGTAGAAGAAATTATAATGAAACTCTAAATCATAGTGTCTTTCATAACACTAACTAATGACAATAATAGCGCTGTCAATGAACGTAGTTGACTTTGCTCATGGTAGAAAATTTGACAACACCAGTAAAGTGAAGAAAGATTTCGTAGTTACTGAAACAAATTTCACGAAATGGAAAAGACTTTTATTTTAAGAGCTCGTAAAAGGAGAAAGAAAACACAAACATAAGCCAGAATTTATTAAAAAAGACCTTAAGTAAATGCGCATTCTCCACAGTCATTACGCAGTCCATACGCAGGACTACGAAGAAAAGGAGCTAGGGAGTGAGGGGGCTGTGTTCTCTCTCAGCTCCTCCTTTTCCTTGAACTTCAACGGACGTTTTGTGCTCCAGTGGTGACGTGTGTGGGGCTGACGTGTCGGCCTGCACTGGCTCTGTACGGGGTGCATGGCTGCAGCACCTCACAGTGGGTTACAGTACCTCACAGTGGGTTGCAGCAACTCACAGTGGGTTGCAGCACCTCACAGTGGGTTGCAGCACCTCACAGTGGGTTGCAGCACCTCACAGTGGGTTGCAGCACCTCACAGTGGGTTGCAGCACCTCACAGTGGGTTGCAGCACCTCACAGTGGGTTGCAGCACCTCACAGTGGGTTGCAGCACCTCACAGGGGGTTGCAGCACCTCACAGTGGGTTGCAGCACCTCACAGGGGGTTGCAGCACCTCACAGTGGGTTGCAGCACCTCACAGAGGGTTGCAGCACCCCACAGAGGGTTGCAACACCCCACAGAGGGTTGCAGCACCTCACAGGGGGTTGCAGCACCTCACAGAGGGTTGCAGCACTCCACAGGGGGAAACGAATTTTCAAAGGAACCTTTCGTGCGCCTCATCTTGAGAGGAATCACTCTACAAAACAGGCTAAATAAAACCTTATCAACCGTGAGAGTTTATTGTTGGTCTTTCACAATTGAAAAGCGTGTGAGAAATTCGTACGCGCTGCATTAATGGTATGAGGTTATTTTGATCTGTGATGAGCGGCCATAGACAATTTAGCACAAGCATCCGTGGCGTGCTTGTTTTATGCTTGTTTTATTTTACAATTTTTATGCGCTGTTCGATTTGGGATCAAAATTTTTAGTTTCATGGATTTGTAATATCAGTTGCATATATTTCGAATCTTATTGATCAAATTGAAGCATCAATAATGACCATACTTCAGGGTAAGCTTGCGCGGCCTGCTCGACATCTCTAGCTCCAAAGTCGATGCGCCGAGCCCTTTAGGTGTGGCGGCCGATATGCGCCATGTACAGTAACTGCCGCCTGCCTCGTTTGTAGAGTAACTTCGCACCGCGGGTCCAGATTGATCCATCAAAAATCATGGATAGTTTTCCATGATTGATGGCCAGGACGAGCGATAGCTGAGGCTGATGGGATACTAGGGTGTGCGATCGATGGGATTTGGATGGAGAAGTCACTTCATCACCATGCAATGGTCGGACTATTGACGCTCTGTCACCCGAGTGACGGTAGCGACGGTCTTGCCGTCCAAAATCATCAAACGAGTATGTCTTTGACTACGATTTAATTCGCGGAAAACATATAATCGATAAGCCGGTTAAATTTTATGAAACCCAAATACGAAAACTCTCTCCTCGCAAACCTCATCATTACCTTCAACTTCAGCTTTGCTCACTGACAAAGTCATTACCTGACGACGACCAATCGATGGATGATGAAGGTGCTGAAATTGGGTCGTCCTCGCCGACATTTAAGCTCCCGGCTGCAGATGTGTGGAGGCGCTGGAATGAGCGCTCGCTGCACTGCTTCTTTCCATTGGCTGTGCAGTGCTGGCTAATGGTACAGCCTGGTGACGGCTGGTGGTACAGCCTTGTGACGGCTGGTGGTACAGCCTTGTGACGGCTGGTGGTACAGCCTTATGACGGTAAGGAGATTGTAGTCTCTGAGATATCGTTTCCGCGATGAGCTTGCAAAGTGTATCGGCTCCAAATCGTTTTCATGAATTTACAAGGTGAATGGGTTTCGATATCGTTTCAATGATGACCTTACAAAGTGAATCAGTGCATAAATCATTTTCATGATGAGCCGGCGAAGTACGTTGATGTGTAAATTGTCTTCATGATGAACTTGAAATTAGTGTCTTTATATTAGGAGTTAAAATGTGTTGCGTAAAACATCTCAATTAACCAAAAGTATTCAATCGGTAGCACAAATGCTTTGCAGTGTTATTTGGATGTGTTTAACATTATATAACATATATAATCGAGCTACTTAGTTCATTCTGTCCGTGGAGGCATGGGTTAAAGAATAGAGACGGCTGGAAATTAAAATGATCGCTGTGGGCTCAAAATTTTAAAAAGTCCCACTTCTATCTGCCGGAAATTTGTTCCTAGCCGTTCAAAGGACTTTTAAGTACGTACATTTCAAATGAAAATAGACCACCTGCGACCGGCGGGGTCACTGCAGATGAGTTCAATTAAAAGAGCGTGTCCAACCGTTCAGGTGGTCTGGAAAAACGGCAAGAAGAAAAAAGGATTTGAGTTGGCAGAACTCGTGTGAAGCTTGACCGTAGATTACCGTAGATAGCCTCCGGAGATTTATAATGCAAATGTCATGTTAAACATGAAACACGTATACATTTCAGAGTTTAAATAAAACTTACATAGACTAAAAACGTCGTATGTTTTCTCCGATTTGCAGTCCGCTGTGCGTTCTCATTTGAGACGACTGTTTTATTCCAGTATGCAATTGGCTGAAGCTAACATTTTTTTACCAGCCGTATTTGTACGTCCAGAAATGGTGTGCAAAGTCAATTGACTGAGAGATTATTCGATTTCGATACCTTTTTTACAAGACAGTGACTCAGTGGGCTCTACGTAGCAAGCAGCCTGATTAACCAGTGCGTAAATATTTGTATGCCCAAACTAAGTGACGCTGGTAGGAGAGAAGAAAGTCAAAAGCGACCAAATGAAAACGAACTATTTTATTTGTATACCTCGGTAAAGCTCTCCAGAAGGCTCTCACACGGAACTGAAGGAATGACCTCACCCAAGTGCACGACAGAGACTCCTTTGGAGAACACCGAGTTCTCTTATGATGCACTGGGTGAAAATAGCAGAAGATTTGAAAGAATTGCGGAAATAGTGGCAGACAGGAATGAAATTACCTCACCCAAGCGTACGTACGGAAGACATTTGAAAAGTCCTGAGTTCTTACATGATGCACTGCGTGAAAATAAGCAAAAGATTTGAGAGTACAGTAGTCTCGAATTTTTCCTACCCATATCACAATTATTCAAACTTAGCGCCCTTAGTTTCCGCATTCTGTAACACCACCCACTGCACGTGTTCTGTAACACCACCCACTGCACGTGTTCTGTGACACCACCCGCTGCACGTGTTCTGTGACACCACCCGCTGCACGTGTTCTGTGACACCACTCGCTGCACGTGTTCTGTGACACCACCTACTGCACGTGTTCTGTGACACCACCCACTGCACGTGTTCTGTGGCACCACCCACTGCACGTGTTCTGTGACACTAGCCACTGCACGTGTTCTGTGACACTAGCCACTGACACACGTTCTGTAAGACACACCCGTAAGACACACGCCAGACATCAAGACGTCTAAGACACACCCGTAAGACACACACGCCAGACAGTAAGACGCCTAAGACACACCCGTAAGACACATACGCCAGACAGCAAGGCGCCTAAGACACACCCGTAAGACACACGTGCCAGACAGTAAGACGCCTAAGACACACCCGTAAGACACACGTGCCAGACACCACCAGTGCCGCACGGCCGTGTCCTAGGGCGACCCTGAGGCAGCCTGTGATGCTCTCTGGATTGCCCTATCTGCGTCCTGATTGGAATCAACGGAGATGATTGAACGTCTGCCGCGCCCGGCCTCACTACTGCCGTGACACTGCTACGTCACTACTGTGTTACTGCCACGTTACTATTATGTCGCTTCTATGTCACTGCTATGTCACTACAGTGACACTGCTACGGCACTATTGTGTTACTACTACGTTACTATTATGTCGTTTCTATGTCACTGCTATGTCATTACAGTGACACTACTATGGCCCTGCCGTGATCCTGCCACACTTTTCCTCTTTTCCTCTCCTCTCTTAGCTTTACGAAAATCCATTCACATCGCAGCAGAACTTTACAGCCATTAGCCAGTGTTATTTTACGTCGCTAGTAGGTCGCTATAATGAGGCCGATGGAAAACGCTTCAAAGCGTTTGTATTTCTATGCCAAAGAAATACTCAGCGCGAACACCACCACGGTGAAAACCGTACGTTAAAACGACGATTGTGAAACTTGTGGTTTTGAATCACAGGTCGATTAAGAAAAATTGATCAATTTAAAAGCTATTCCTCGGGTCCAAGAATTACCCAACATGACGGAGGCCAGGAAAGGGATGATTAGAAAGGCTGTGCGAGCAGCCCCGGCCGCAACGCTGCTTCAGGACGAGGTCTCACCTCGGTCTGTAGAGGAGATGAGTGTTGGGATCAATTTATGCGCCTAATTGTGTATGAAAACTTCATCAAACTTGGCCCTCCTGGAGATGTGGCTCTCCAACGGCTGAAATTACTTGGGCAATGATGCAAGTTTTGACAACGCTGCACGCAACTTCGTCGCTGGGCTCCCTAATATCTTTGATGGCTTCACGATGATCCTTCCGTAATTAATATGTGCCCGTAGTACAGGAGGAAAATACGAACGGCTTTCTCTGCTCGGTAGTAAGCTTTAAATAAGATAAGTGAATCGCGGTCTCATTTTTGGGAACGGGCTAATGCGAGAATTTTGCGTATGCCGTCTTATGAATGTTATTCAAGACAAAGTATGATGGTCGAATGTTTTTTCAAGTAAATCAACGTTCGTGAGTCATACGCATATAATGCTCGTACACCTGAGTATAATTAAGTAACGGGATAAAAATGCACCGGATGAAAATTTAACTCGGCGTTTGGCCTATTTTTTGCATGTTTGAGTTGAAAATGGAGGACCTTGCATCCAGCGAGCGGTTACTGACAGCGGGCTATGCTGGAGATGCGCTGCTGGGGCTCATGTCTACTTACTTAAAGCTTTAGCCGTTCAAGTCTTGTTACCTAAATTTATATGGAGAATGTAAAAGTTTAGGTCACTCCATCTGAGAGGAAAAAGGAACACCAGCTCTTTCCCGGCAGAGTTTGGCGGTATCGCCAGGAGCCTGCGACTGCTCTGTACATTTAGGGGATGCCAAGTTGCTTCGGGCGATCCCAGGAAGTACTCTAATTCTGCGAAGAATCCAGCTCTCAAATTGTCATGGGCTCGGAATAATTATTTAACTCATAAATATATACGTAAATTCAACCTTTAAATATAATTTATGGGTTAACAGAAAAATATATTTTCAGGCGTTTGTCGTAAAAGTCTGAAACGAAAAATTCTCCTCACCCAATATTATTTGAAAATTTTCTCGATGTTTATGCAGAACTTCTTTTGACTAGCTAAATAATTAATGTTTCTCAGCGATTTTTAAAATCTGAAGTGAAAATACAGCAATATGCTAAAGCGTTTTAAAATGATTTTGAAACCTGTTATTTTGCGGCCCAAATACTAAGCTATTTTTGAAACTTAAATTTAGGAAGGACGAAAATCTCGGGGGACGAAAACCAATCCATAGGATTGCGGAACTACGAAGCCCTTCAAGCACTTTCTATCACAACTTTGATCGTGTTGCCAAATTATTGAAGAGTCTGAAAACTTTCGACTCGTAAGCCTGTACACTTTTCAGTTAGAGAAAGTGTGAGTCAGCAAAGACGGGAGCATTCAGTTATTTACGAACACTGTCAAATTTCGCATGTTCCTTCAGAGTTTAAAAGGAAAAGTTAGGGCTGCACTACGTTTATGGCAGCTATAACACTAAATGTTGAAGCAGGGTGCCTGCTTCACACTCGTCCGAAGAGCCTCCGCCTCTCCAAGGTTGTAAGAGCGTTGCGTTAGTCACCCAGATCGGTTCCTTGTGACCCTCAATGGACCCACTCTATAAACAGATTTTTTTTACCGCACTCGTAGGAGGCTGCGATTTTTTACGTTTAGAGTTTCACGTAGCAAAAGAAAGGCTATTTCAGATTGAGACTTCTGGACGGCTGAGTTCAAATATGGCCCTGTAAAGGAAAAGCAGGCTAGACCTCTTAAGGAATTCAATGAATTTGTTCAGTCAAGAGATGGAGAAAATTTTTCCCATCCTAGGTTTTCCCTCTGTCAGGAGTGGCAGAATATTCAGCATGTTTGTTGTTTTAAAATTATAAGCTTCATTATCGATTTATAAATATTATAGAAATAAGGATATATAGAGCTTACAAGACGCTAAATTATGAGGCATAATTTTTTACACAGCCTACTTACTACGCGAAGAGAAACCTCTCGTTAGTAATTGACTTCACGAATTTTCGTAGTGATCACACGCTCTCAAAAAATTTAAAATTAATGCTTGCGATGGAAGCGTCACGGTTGTATTTTCTCACAAACATCACCAGAAGACACACGTACATTTATATAATCTAACAGTATCCTTCATGTATAAAATGATCAAATAAAAGCTCTACCCATTTTCCACAATTTTCCAGAAGACTTTCAAAGAAACCTCGAGTTTATTACGCTCTTGACTTCCGCTGGAGTAAAAAATAAAGTGCTCAGAGCACCTCCCTACTTCCTTTTTATTTTCAAGGCGAAAATATTCTGTATAAGAAATACTTTTACTCTAATACAGGATGTTCTCTGGACCGTATGCTAGTTTGGGGTTTCACAGGCTGTAAGAATCTGAGATTGATGCGATTCCATTACTCGCTAAGATATTTTTACACACAGTACACATTTTACAAAACGGTATGACGCACTCTCTCTCTTAAAGATCCAATTTTCTCTCTCTTGAGGTCCGTCAAGAGGAGTACTCTAATTCAGCGATGAATATCTGCTACGTGCTTGAATGATCAATTTCTATTTCGAGTTTCTTTGGTATTTAGAAGGTCGAATTCTGCTCTGTATATCTTCCCGCTCCAGGACAACATTAAAGATACAGGCACAAATTCACTTCAGGATTCGTTTATTCAGTGAAGCGCCTTCGCGAGCCAACGATAACAGAGCAGCGAAATGTGGTGCAAATGAAAACAGGGTAACACAACACGCGCGTTTCAAATTTTATAAAGAATTTCTCAGCCATCAAACAAGGTATCTCGGCATCGTCCCCTCCCAGAGTGGCACTCGTGGAATAGCTCAGTCTTGAAATTACAAAGCAGTTGTAGCGTCCCTTCAAATTTGAACCGTTCTATGAATTTCATTCGTTTTGCATACGAGCACAACGAAATTTTACTTTCGCTCATTTTACCGTGAATAGCGAGACACTAGAAACGCTTTGCTTATGTGTTCATCTTTAATATTATCAACTTGTGTTTTTTAATATAAAACTTTAAAGCTTTTGGGAATAGATCTTCAACTCAAAAGGAGGAATGTTATTTCGGTGTGTCCGTATTCACCATTTTGAGATTTTGAGTTACAGAAAGAGTGTAATACGTACAATCAAAGAGGTCTTCTTTTGTTCTCATTGTCGAGATCTTGCTTCCATTGTGACGAGATTCAATTCCTACTCGCTCCTAAAGCTTAAATTTCACGAACAGTTTCCAAACTAGCCATCCTCTTAGAAATAAAAAATTCCAAGAGATTCGTTAACATAGCAAAATTGAATTGACCCACTTTGATGCGATACCTTTCACTCGTTAGCTCAGTGATGAGGCAGTTGGTGGCGTGTGTGGACAGTGTTTTTGCATGAACACTTGCGGAATAAGCGTTTCCCATGTAATCTATCAATTTTTGCATGGGTGTCATGTCAGCGTAAAAGGTGGTGATTCGTAAGAAGGTTCATTAATGTCTTCATCACCTGATAATCATACAGCAACTAGCTCCGGATCATCAAAATGATTTTGTTTTGCTTACTTTTCTCAGTCAACTGCGTAATTAAAGGGTAAGCATAGTAAGTTAAACCTTCGCTTGAAATGCCGTAGATTTATTTTGCGTCACAGGTGGAACACTTGTGAGAGTATGTGTCAGAGTACAAAATGACCCAGAGCAAGTGTTTCGTAATATAGTTGTGGTGCACAATAGTGTGTCTACTTTATGACAAGCGTGTATTATCCAAACACATGAAAAATTACGGCAGTGATATAAATTTTTGTACGATCTGAAACGAATAAGTTGACTCATAAAAGCATTGAGATCTAGCGTCAATACGACAAGTACACAAGTAGAAAAACCATATGTGATCATGTCTCTCTGGGCTATTGATCTCTCATGAATGTGCACTCAAAGCTAGCGTGTGACTGAGAGCAGGCTCAGCTCGCCACTGCGGTACCGAAAAGACGTTTCTTCACGTTTCTTCATCGCTGCCTTCGTAAAATTTGATTTTTAAATTTATTGAAACTGAAACATAGCTGAACAAAGTCTCATCATATAGGAGAAATAAAAATATTCGGGGATGAAAAAGTTATGTACAGAATAGGATTGCTTAGTTCCTGCGAACTATTTTAAATAATGACAATTATCGTGAATATCGAGGACTAGTTCAGCTGTCGAATTGTTTCAAAACGAAGTTCTTTTCAACCAGTCATAGTGATGAGCTGAGAAGCTTTCTAGACCCGAGTAATTTAGGCGCTTCGATCTTCATTGAAGTTTAACTTCATGAGCCGCTTGAGGTATAAGAAGAAATAGAAAGACAAGCGATCATCTCAGAAGTTCGCTCATCACGAAGCAAAGAAAGTGTTTGGCGTCTCCATGAACCGTAAGTGCTCATAAAACAAACAGCTGGAGCAATAACAAAGAGTAAGTTCAATAAATATTTAATAGACGAGAAGCTATACGTAGAACATCAGGCCCAGCGTTGAGAAGGTAGTGTCTCTTTAAGGCTTCTCGAACTTATAAACGTATTGGACTTTAATATTTAGCAGTGGAGACAGCTGAACGTAAAGCTGAGCGTTCGCTTAAAGCTACGCTCGTCCGCATGGGTGAGGTTAGATCTGCTGGAGTCAACGCCGCAACTTTTACAGGCATTTCTCGAGACGTGAAACTCAGTACGAGTAACTGAGCCTACGCAACCACGCTCTTATAGCACTCTACTCATCTCACGAATCTACGCAACCACGCTATTATAGCACTCTCCTCATCTCACGAACTTACGCAACCACGCTATTATAGCACTCTACTCATCTCACGAACCTGAACGCGTGTTTTCTACACGCGGAAAGAATGATTCCTATATTAATAATTTTGTTAGCAAACCAACAAAATATGTAAAAAACACGCTCCATTAACGAATAAAAAATTCAAACTCATACGCACAAATAAGTCATAAATTCTTTGTTCTGCAGGAAGTGCTGCAAGAAGCAACGAAATTTACAGAGTAGAGAAGAATTCCTCTAATCTGAGAGAAGAATTTCTATTTTATTTCTAGAACCTAAGGAGTGTAAAAAAATTTGCAGAGTAAATTAGAAATTCACAGTTTTCTTCTTCGTCGTCGACACTTGAAAAGAAATCCATGGAGAAATGGTTTTATTAGTCGCTGCGCCATCAATCTAAGCTACATATGTTCCCAAGTGGAGCATTTAGATTTAAATGAAAGTTTTTCCAACGGATGAATTATTCATGAATAGAATTTGAGTGAGACATTTGAATTTCCGAAGCGGTAATTATCGGAATATTATCAAGAGGTACCAAAATACCGACGGCAGACTCCGCAGAACCTTCTTCAAGAAATCGATGTCAGAGTTTTGGAATCAAGTGTCGAGGAGGTTTTTTCCGGAATTGAATACTTTTAAATTTCACACACCACTCGAGAATAATCGGCACGAAAAGCAGTCCTCTCTGCGCGTGACAATAAATCTGATAGAAAACTGTACAGCTGACGGAATGGAGAAAAAATAACCACAACAACAGGCAAACTTCTCCGTAGCGCTAAGTTATGAGAGTGAAGCCCGCAGTGAGCAATCAGTATTGTCTTGTGCACTCTAAAGCATAATTAATTATTAAATGCCAATGTGAATGAGGCGGAGTGTTATGGTCTGGATCAAAGTTTAGAATTTTAAGTAAACTCTTTATAAAATTCATTCAGTTATCCATCAGGAGTAATATACATACAAATTAAAACGCAAGTATTCCGTTGCTACAGTTTGGAAATAACAAAAAAAGTAATTTTAAATAAAAAACTAGCCCTGCTGCATTAGTGATATTCAGAGGACAAGGATCGATGTGACGGAGCGAGATCGGCTCTGTTAAAGAGGATGGCGCAGTCTCTGGAAACACGGCCGCTTAAATTTCATTTAAAAGCCACAGCGGAGTTCCTATTGCGAGCACCCCAAGCGGCCGCAGGTCGGGGTCGTGGGAGGAGTGGCCAGGCTGGGATGGAGCGAGTCCAAGACGCCTTGTTGCGCGTGAAAATGGGATTTATTCTCTCTCTGAGATGGGTCCTTCTATAGCACTAGATATGCTTTGTGATCGGGAGATTATATTTTAGGGAAGTGTAATGGAAATTCTTTTGTGCGTTTCAATTTTGTCTTTCGTTTCTTGGTCTATAAAGCGGTTGTAAAAAAAAGCAGTTTGTGCACTTAAAAGGAAAGAGTACACGATAAATAAATTTAATTCAGAATATTTTACTAGCAGAGTATTTCGCCTCTCAACAATTTCAGGGCATAAATTGAAATTCATAAGAATTGCAGCTGGCAAACGTGAGAACAGTACAAAATTGATTCACTCGACCGAATCCAATTCATAAGGCTGTCTTAAAAAAGCCCAAAACCATCTTTTGAAAAGTATTTTATTAAAATGTATCCTCTTGTGGTGGGAATGCATCAAAATCCAGAATATTGCTCACCAACTTATGAAAGGAATGCTAAATTTACTGAGAGAGGGTCATTCGGAACTATTCTCCAGGCACATGAAGCTGTTCGAGCTGACTTTATTTCTCCGCCTCGAGCGAGCGGAGCAGCGCCAGGGTTGTGCAGGCGGGCTCGCTTCATGCAGCACCAGGGTTAGCCCGCTTCATGCAGCACCAGGGTTGTGCAGGCGGGCCCGCTTCATGCTCAGAATCCACAAGCTGCCAGAAGCAGCTCTCCCCGTCGATTTCTATTCGAATGCACAAAATTCTTCTGTGGCTGACTGATTAGGTTAGGATCGTCCGCTGGCTACTCGAGGATATTTTCAGCGACACATGGCAGCCATCGGCCTTGGTGGGTGAGTGCCGCACTCCGCCTGCGGACCCCGCCGCCTTGGTGGGTGAGTGCCACACTCCGCCTGTGGACCCCGCCGCCTTGGTGGGTGAGTGCCACACTCCGCCTGTGGACCCCCCCGCTTGGTGTGGGGAGTGCCGTACTNCCGCCGCCTTGGTGTGGGGAGTGCCGCACTCCGCCTGCGGACCCCCCCGCCGACTCTGAAGTGAAGTGGCCCCGGAACGCTCAAAAATACTGAAATACGGGCTTGAGCAAAATACTGAAGTGGGTGAGCAGAAAATACTGGAGTGGGTGAGAAGAAAATACTGAAGTGGGTTAGCAGAAAATATTGAAGTGGGTTAGCAGAAAATATTCTCTCTCAAGGCTAGTAAGCACAACATGTGTACGTCAATTTCACTGCTTCGTAAACGTGGAACCCGTGTGAGAGTTTTATTTATTTTTTCCGCTTTTCGTTTTGAATATTCAAGTACTCTGGCCTCAACAGTTTAATTTTCTGAAATGCTATGTGTGTGGGTAGAAAATTTGAATGCAAGGCTATGTGAATGGATTAAAATAATTGGAGAATTTTTTAATTTTATTGAATCATGAAAGTAGTTTCAAGACAAACATACGTATTTGCATTTTGATATTTTCACTGTACAGTCTAATTACTCGCCCAAACGATGAAAGCATCCAGAATTTTTATTGTTCTCTGAAAAATGCATCAATATGAAAAATCTACTTCCCCATTTCACAATTCTTGTGGAAAATCGGTTTATAAGATATTGAAATTACACCTTTTGGACATGGCCAACCATTTCTTACCGTAAATAGGTACTACATATAAATTTAGGTATATCCCTATAAAAAGGAGTCCTGCAAATCAGACTCCATATTTATATCAGTGGATTGCATGTGTCAGCGGACTGTATGTGAGTCAGCGGACTGTGAGTGTGTCAGCGGACTGTATGTGAGTCAGCGGACTGTAAGTGTGTCAGCTTACAGACGTGGTGAGCACAGCTCTGGCGTCCTCAAGAACAGACAATTGTAAAGTGCAAGAGATGAATTCTTTCCGGCGAGTTTTGAGTTAGGTTTCTTTCATGCTATGGTGACCCAACCCAGTTTCACAACTTAAATCTGTCGTATTTTGTTTGGTTTAACACTCCTGATCTATCCGGTAATCCATTCTCTCAATCTAAATTTTAATCTTTTTAATCCAATCTCACTCTCTCAACCTTTATCCATTCATACGCTCAATCTTAATCCATTCACGCTCATTTTATCTTATTTTATTCTCACTCTTTTAATCTGCGACATCTTGTTAGTCCACCCAGCTGTAATAAGATTCTGGCGTATATGTATTATTTGTTCAGCGTGTGAGTTTTCTCAAATTACCCATGCCCCTCAGAGCCCTTTGAGCGGCGGAGATTGTAAATAACGGGAACAAAACACGTGACTCAAACGTATCTCATATACGGTTGATGTTCAATTTTAGTGCTCAAGCTTCCCAAATCTTGAGTTGCTTCCAAACTCTGATTTTGAAGATGGTGTGCAGTTTTCCACTATTTGACAGAGTTTTGTTCCAATGAGATAAGTGGTCTACGTGCTCAACAATTTTAACTAATGCCCGTCACCAGCTGAATTTTCAAGGAGCTCGTACCGACGTCACGTGAAAAAAACAACGCAAAGTGACGAAGAAAAGCAATAGAAGATTTGGAGCAGCTTCGGGAGGTCGTTACAGGCTGCGATGCTAGACAACCTCACAAACTACGGTCTTGCGCCTTGGTATGTCTCTATAACATAGAGTTTATTGCTCTGCTCTGGCGACTGAATCAGAAGTCTTCGCATTGTTCTCTTCTTTAGAGGATATCAATATATCATGTGCTGTTGTCAATGCATGAGGTATTGCAGAAGGATGTGTTACAGATACATTGATGTATGAGTCTAGTGGTACGTATTTTCGAGAAGCCAATTGGGAAGCATTCCGAGTGCCAATTATTAATTGATGATGTCGATAAGGGTGTTAGTGCTTGCTGCAATATTGATAAGGCATGAATGGCTATTTCCTTGTCATGAAATGAAGACAGACACGGAGGCT
Source organism: Orchestia grillus (assembly GCA_014899125.1). Classification (NCBI taxonomy): domain Eukaryota; kingdom Metazoa; phylum Arthropoda; class Malacostraca; order Amphipoda; family Talitridae; genus Orchestia; species Orchestia grillus. The sequence goes on from VOMN01140343.1 coordinate 36,300, forward strand.
GCATGCACCAGGACCAGAGTCGGCAATTGTTAGAAACTTGATGTTCAGGACAAACGATGAATGTTTGATTTGGTCGACTTTAGTGATAAAAGCCCACATTCTTCACCCTGAAATATGTTAAAAAATTCATCTCATTTTAGCTTGGGGGGATGATGCTCTACGATGAATAAAAGAACTCCGGTATCAACCTTTATCGTACTGTAATTTTATCGTAACACAAACGGTAAGAAGATGTTGCTAGGCACATAGACTGAAAACTCAATTGATTGAATGACATCAGTTTCAAGTTTGATAAGTACAACTCCAACTTCTGGTTCTAGATCTCTCAATCACGCTCTTGATCTTACAACGCTTGAATTCAAAAATGGTTTCTCTGTATCTGGACCTGGCAGTTCACACTCCATTGATTAAGCCAGGACCGCACCCTGGGGATCCGATCAAGGGGAGCATGAGCTCGTGTTCTCAGACACAGAGGCTCGGCAATTTTATTCGCTCCGAGTGCATTACAAAACATGAGCAGGGAAAGCAATTACGAGGCAGAGAGTTTGCTCAATTTCCTTCACTCTGCGATGCAAATTGAATAGGAATTTTGCAGGAGGTACCTCCCCAGGCAGTAGTCCTCAGCATCGAGAACACGAATCAGTGAGAAGCTGGTGCCCTTCTAGTGAATGTATTCGGCATTTAAATGTTGCGACACAAGGTTTTGCATGTTGATTGACTTCGTTTTGTGCCCTAAGCTGCTGTGTGTTTGCTGGAAACTTACCTCGTGTGCCGTAATGGGTGCCTGCATGACTTGTATTTCGATCTGGTGAGTGATACTGACGTTTATTTTAGACAGCTATTTAATCTTCGAAGAGTATCATGGTGCCAAGCAGTATACAACTAGCATATCCAAACTTATAAGGTCTGTGCGCGTAGTAAAGTGTAAATTATTTAAAAGATATGTGACAATTTAGAGATGCAGTTCCTTGCTGAAGAGATGTGCACTTTAGAACTGATTATGCCAGCTCAGTGTGGCCTGCTCTCTTGAACCAGATCGTGGTTTAGATAGTAATAGAATTTCACTATTATCGGCCGGTGATGCGACTTTGTGTGTAGAAAGCATTGATCAGACAGACTTCACTCAAGCCTTTCCTATTGCAGCTTACGTGGAGTAGCCTCTCATGATGAAGATGTGCGGGAATATACAGCACAAGAAGCTGACTCGGTCTGAATGTCTTCGACACCGAGCTGGCCTGAACAGCACAGTGAGGTACTTGGAACGATGCCGCTGATTAATTGCTTGTGCCTGTATTTCTGACCGGATTTTACGATCAATTCACGGGTTTGAAGCATAAATAATGGATAAGTTACGCACTTTATTATGTTACCAATGTAGTGTGAGCTGTTTAGTAAGTTAGGATTTCTACATGAAATGAAAACTGCGTTGTGGGTTGAAAGTGATGCGTGAAAATAGAGGGTCATCAGCCACCTTCGCTCATATTCAAGTACTGTCTGAGCGATCCTTGAGAGTCGCATCTCGCCATCACCTTTCATAGCACTGCAACACCATGCTTCCAGCAGTCTCACCTTGCGTTTACATCTTGAACATAGTGCAAAATAATTATAGATCCCACAAGCGAACGCAAAAACGAAAATCCTTTTGATGAGGTTTCTTCAAGTTTTTTGTATCAAAACTTGATGAGTGTTTCAATAATTTTTTTCATGATGAATCTGCAGTAGATAGAAATTGAACATTTTTTGAAAGACTCTCGAAAATGCAACATCACAATTTTATAGGAGCTTCTCATCCAGGCTACACCAAATTTACTCGAGATTCAAGGCTACAACTAGGCGATTCATAAAATTTGCAATTGTAGCCTCTAAGCTTCAAGTTCTTTGATCTGAGTGCGAAGAGTTCAGCGTGTGAACACTTGGAAATAATACGACGTATACTATTGCTTCAGCAGCCATCTTGTGATGGGAGGTGAAATTACCCATTTGTTATTTTACGACCCCAACGCGTGAATTTAGAGAGCAGATAGCGTGCGCGATGGCACTCAATGACCGACATTTGAGTGCTAGAATTTTGTTCATTTCTCTGTTCCAGTTGTCGCCTGACAGTTTCACTACCAATTACACGCACGGAAAATTTAACGCTATGCCCGGAACAGTTCAGCGTCCCACCTGCCCACCTTGCTGCTGGGGTTGCGGTCGGGTCGCATCCTCCTGTCAGCGTGCAGGCTGTGATAAGGTCATCCACGAGTGCCTGAAGTTTTTTTGCTCGTTACTACTAAAGGACAATGCAGGAAGCCGATAGTAATTGACGTGTAGGCTGTGGTGTGTAAATTTGAAGTTATGCAACAAATTGATTCTATGGGGAAGGTTTGCTGTAGTCTGTAGATTTGATGAAATGCAGGAAAATGATTGTGATGCGTGTGTTCCTTGTAGTGTATAAATTAGAGAAAATGATGGAAAATTATTGCAATGGTTACGTTCATTTTTTAGCCTTTGACTTAAAAGACATACAGAAAAATTATTCGATATGTATACATATATAAGTATGTATAGAAGGAGTGTTGCCATTGTTGTTTATGAAACTGCAATGAATTTAGGAAGACTCTGGCCTTGAGCAGACTCGTATGCGCTATCGTACTCTGTAGTCATTTTTTATGTGAATCCATGTTGTCTCATGAACGTAAATGCGAGGCTCGCTCCTTTAGGATCGAGGTGGCGTAGTGTCATTGCGAGCGCTTTGGTGTTTACTGTGGCTTACTGTACATCCATCATCACGTTTTAGAAATATTTTAAGTATACATACGTGTATCTGGTCTGTGTTATGTTACTGCTGTGAGGAATAGACGCATAAAGACACGAGAAAAAATATGGATCTTTTTTAATCATCAACTGACAGGAATTCCTCTTTGACACAAGGCTCATCATTAAACTATCAAAGGTTCCGCAGAATTTTTATTCCGTGCTCACTTCCGTAAAAACATTGTTCTTTTGATACATGCTGTAAATGTTCATCTTATGCCTTTGAAGCCTGTCGTCAAAATTTGTTTTCTGTGTCTCACAAGTGCCGTGACATTCACGACCAAAGTAACATTTTCAGCTGGCAAGTGCCGTGACATTCACGACCAAAGTCACATTTTCAGCTGACAAGTGCCGTGACATTCACGAACAAAGTCACATTTCCAGCTGGCTAGTGCTGTGACATTCACGACCAAAGTCACATTTTCAGCTGGCAAGTGCCGTGACAATCACAATATAAGTCACATTTTCAGCTGACGAGTGCTGTGACATTCACGACCAAAGTCACATTTTCAGCTGGCAAGTGCCATCGGTGTCAGTACTAACATGGTGCAAAAACGAGTGATTATGAAGTTGAACTTTAGGTATCAAGTTTCTCATTCAAAGAACTAGAACTCACTCTCGTCTCTCAGGTTTGACATTAGTTATTGTAAAGATTAACGTTTCTGAAGTTTACATTCACTGCTACCTAACGAACACGAAACAACTTAGCATTGAATATTTACTGATGGTAATTTTTTCCTTTACTGTCAATATCCTAATAAGAACTGCTGGCTAGGTTACGATCTATTCATGTGAGAAATGATTGTTTCCTTTCGAGATCACTCCTCTGCTTAGCTTACTATGGATTTAATGACTGATCATATATGTACACGTATGCTCTCATTTTTCTATCATGTTAACTCAATTTAGATCAATGTCATTTCCAATGTCATACTAGTCATTTCAGTATCGAAAATTTTCGAAACCTAGAAATTTTAGCATTGAAATGAGAATTATTTGTTTTAAACATTTTTAAACGCTTAATAACATTTCGTTCATCATATACGTGAATTTCCAGATCAATTTTAAATTACCATTCCAGAATTATTCAGTCAATAAATTTCAAGCAATTTAAAAAAAAACACATTGCTGTTACCGACGACTAGCGTAAGAGGCAATATGTATATTGTACTTGACGTATACATTGTACTTACATTATTGAATCTTGCAATTCTACATGATGTTTACTGGGTTTGTAATAATGCACTCTAACTGCATACATTAGGTTGCACCTCCACTCTAGTCCTTTTTTACAACATTAGATAAGCTTAATTTTACCAATTCAATCTCCGTAGATCACGAAAATATGTTTTCCATTCCACTATATACTGATTCACAGTTGTTGCTTGCTTGGTTGGTCCGTCTCTCTGTCACGCTCTTGAGGATTTAGATAGGAGAAAATTATCAGAGCCGTTTTGCTAAACTAACAGCGAGACTGTCAGATGAAGCAGTGATACTGAAAATAACGTTATTTCATGTCAGAATTACCGTAAATTAAGAATTTACGAATTTTGAGAATTTAGCATCATTTATGGCGGTGCGCGTTTACTAGTCAGAGTTAAAGAACATAGATAGCGATCAGAAACGGCGTCGGATTCCAGCGAAGTTTTTCTTCGTCTAGTCAAATGCGAGGATGGATGGCCGGGGTCGGTTGAGCAGCTGCTGAGAGCCTCAGAACAGACGCGCACAAGCGCTTAAAGAAAAAGAAGCTTTCGGGAATATTGCTTCACCCGAGGCAATCTCCGTGGAAGCGCCATTTGCATGGCAATTCCCGCGTGTGGCTGAGCGAATCATGTGAGCAGGTATTAAAATATACATTTTAGGGCAAGGTGCAGAAAGTGCGTGAGCCAATCAGTTGATAAAGACGCCAGAAAACGGTTGGGTAGCTGCATGAAAGTGTTATTCATTTTGCAGAGCAGAGATGTATAGGTATTAATGAAAAATGAACGCATGCTGAAGGATGAAACCCCTGTGTATAACAAAACCCCGTGTATATCAAAACCCCTGTGTATAACAAAACCCCTGTGTATAACAAAACCCCTGTGTATATCAAAACCCCTGTGTATAACAAAACCCTTGTGTATAACAAAACCCCTGTGTAAAACAAAATACCAGGGATTGGAATGCCACTTGACGTGACATGGCGATGAGAATAAATCTCTAGGAAGTGATCAGCAGCAATTGTAAAAATTTTGCTCCTCGTTTGCTTAAAACGATTGAAAAAATGCTAACTAAACGATGCGCCGTAGTTTAATATTTGTGTAATCGAAGAATTTTTACTTGGTGAAGAAATGTTTGAAAACCGCTATAGGGAAACTTAATCTCGCTCTTCATAGGTATGTACAACGTACTTTTTCATGCCTTTATTAAAAGTCGCATTTAAATGTTGGTAACCGTATCATGACCGGCAATGAAACTAATTTTATTCGCTGATTTGACGTACTTTGGGTCCGAATTCGGTACGTTTTTCCACAAGTTAATTTAGAAATTACAACCTTCATGAGAAATCAGAATCCGCATCCGCCAAAATGTACATGAGAAGTTAAAATGCATAAATTAATGCGTCATCAAACGTTCCAGGAATGGCCTCCAAAATGTGTTTACTGAGTTAGAAAACCACCGAGAAGTGTTGTTGCCGCTCGCGAAGTTTTAATTAAAAGTTTTCTCTCGATAAACATGATATAAAAGTTCCAATTGAAATCCAAAATCAAGAGAAAATCCCAAACAAAACTCCGCTTTTGTCAACGATGTGAGCAAGATTTACAAGAACCCGAATGTATTTCTCTGTACTATGGAAGTGAAAGAACCTATGAAGATAACCAAAAATCTGTTCATAGTACAGATTTCTCTGTACTATGAGATAAGATCAAGAATGATTAACTGAACGAAATCTTATTTGGAATTGTTGGCACTTCGTTCTGTTTTACGATACAACGAGACACAAATATGGTAGCGCTAGCATCCCTTGGGTGCATTCCTCTCTGTACGGTAATGTAACCGTTCTGAGAACGGAAAACGAAGTGATTTGAGGATTTTTTTTTTATTTGGGTTATTAGGTAAAAATTTATTCAATCTTCGTTCAGCTGTAAAACTTTGCGAGTGATAAAGGTTCCAAAGACTCATCATCGAGACATGTCGACTTTTCTTTCATGTGAAACGTCAGCCTCACAATAACCGTTACATATGAAAACACTTCTGAGACTGGAGAAGCCACTCTCATGAGCACCAGCTCCCTGAAGCAGCGCATCCTCGCAGCGTAGTTTTGCCCAGTTCAAAACTCGCCTAAAATGATGAGAAGCATTTCAAATTCATACAAGTCCAACAGCCTCCAGCACTCGGATTCGTACGGGCAGCCTAAGGCTCTCTTTCAAATATGCAATACAGAGCCGCCTTCTGCGAACGTCCCAGTACTTTTTTATGTTTGCAATCCACTAATGAAGGCCAGACTTCTGAGCTCGACAACGTATTCATTTTTGAGGCTGACCCTCGGCTTCGTTTGCCTACTTCAGAGCTTGGACGCGTGGCACTGAACACATGGCAGACCTCCGGGGTGGTCCTGTACAGAAGCAAGGCCTGGGAATACAAACTGACTTGTATTAATGTCGAAAACTCGAATAAACATTCATTTGGTTAAATTGTTCGCGAACATTGATTCGTATAGTACTTTCAAGAGCAGAACTATAATGAAGTTTGCAATTTTGAGAAAGTTGATGTGAATGATTCTTACACAAATATTTGTTCCACTGTTGGTAATACGGATATTAACTGGACCAAATAATACGGGGTGGACGTATGAACACGAAAACTCCCATGTAGGTATCTGCTCATGTTCCATAAATGGAAAAATTGGCGTTTTGTGTTCACTCGGTGCTGTAAATTACGACTTGCCAGAGTGCTGCACAACGCCTTTGCATTAGTCACGCTCTATAGGTATTAGTTTCTAGGTTCGTATAATAAATACGTTGGAAGGAACTTTATCCATAGCCCCTGTGGAGGCACGGAAACTTCAAATTATTAATGTCGTTGAGAAACATGTCATCTACATTCTGTTCCGTGATTATAGGGTAGAATAGTACAGAAAATGGGAACGGGAACGTAGCGTGCGGTCCATTCTAATGTGTCTGGCTAAGACCTACGCGCTCAGAGACAATGATCAGCACCTCAGGTTTGCATCATATCATTGAATGATCCACGAGTACATCTGTTCAGATGTACGTCACACTGAATGTGTTTTATGGCTTAATTTTTCACGTAGCGCGATACAAGCGTTTGATTACTATGAAATTAATCGCAATAAATTCGTTAATGATTAAATATAGTTGGCACTTAAGTGAATTCAAGTTATCCGCTCCCCTAGGAAGTCAGAACTTGAAAGACCTTCAAATGAATAACAACTTGGTTGCAGTGCCATTGGTCGATAACTTACGCGTGCAGGTGTGCATGCCTAGCGGACATTTTACGCTCGACATTCATGCTCTTCACAAGTTGAATTCACGACTGAAGCATTTGAGGCAGTACATACATGGACGTATAGTTTTAAATCTACTTAATATATGGCTATACGTACGTCCGTTCTCTTTTTACACCGTCGATTACTGAGCGTTTTGACACGCTACGTTCAATTGCACTTTACCAATCATGCTCGGAGAAGCAAAGTGATTTTCAGCCTGGAAGAAGCACCGAGTAAGACGAGCAATTACCAGACAAATTTTCAACAATAACGCAGTTTTTGATACCGATGACATTGTGCATTGTTTGCGCATATGTTGGTTTCGGCGAGTCGATAAAATAAAATGTAAATTTGACGTACACTTTTGTAGTCCAATTAAACCTTTTAATGCAATAGAACGTAGAGACACTTTTGCTGTACACTTTCTCATTATATGACAGCCTGCTGATGAAGCCAGGGAATATCGATGTACACAGCAAAACGTGTCCTTCGGACACATTTAGAATGACATTGAGCACAAAGGCAACTTCTCAACTATTGTTTTCATATTCAGTGTTCCATTACCATGCATATTGAAAATGCCTCCTGAAGGATTAGATTCTTTGTTTTTTCAGGTCTCTGAAGAATAATAAACCCTCAACTCGTTTTGCTCGCCTCTTTTGAATTACATGAAATTTCTGTGGTTTTTATAAACATTGTTCTACATATTTACTGGTTCTCATAACATATCGATACGTAGTTATTTCTTCCGTCAGATATTTTTCTACAACACTAAATCCTGTTTCCTGCCGTATTAGAGAAGCTTAAGATTTTTCATTCAATTTATGTTCATTTCACTCCTGTCGATGACGAAATTCAATACAATTCGACTCTAGATTGTTTTATTTCCCTTCCCACAACCACACTTCATATTCTTCTCCTCTATGAAGTTTTAGCGCATCGACCGGGAAGCTCCAGCTGTGTAACCTCTCCCATGGCAAAATCCATCCACTCCCAGATTAAAGTTTGCTTGTTTGCCCAGCGATAAAGCTCTTGTTTCCTGTGCTGATCTAAATTCCCGACTGGAGCGTCTCGAACATGGCCCGACCTAATTAGGCTGAGCCGCCCACTCTCTGCCCCGACAAACAAGGTCATTTCGGATGTGAATGACTCCAATGACGCTCTCTCTGTCATCATAAAGGCCGATGTGCGAAGAAAATTTGATCCTTAGGTTGTTAAAATTTTCGTCGTTTTAGTAAATCACTAATAAATTGAATTGCATCAGGGTACTTTACCTAGAAAATATCTAAAATGATACCAACTGGATATGAAAAGCGACAAAGTAACAAGTCAGTCGTAGGAAACTTGATTAGAAATGTATGTGGGCTGAATTTTGTTTATTTGTCGTTCACTATACTTACAGTTATTTTTTCTGCCCTATATCGTTGAATTGGAGGTGAATAACTGAAGTCGGTAACAACTATGTCGTCGAGCAGACCCAACAGGGGTGCACTGTAGGTAGAGCGAACGAAATGAGCGTTTACATATCATGTATCCTATCCTCAGAATGGAGGTACTAACATCTGGCTATGGGAGATGCAAACTTTCCAGTTTGTTCCTCGAGGATCATTCTATCTTCTCATACTGACGGAGCTTTTTTGATCGATATACTCGAAGGGAAGTAGACTGGGACCGACTCTTTTTCCTGCTCAAGATCCCAACTTTTGTATGTTTCAAAGAGGCTACGTTACACACAGGGGAGAAAATAACAGGGAGTTGATACCTAAGCGTATCTTTACATAAGTTTGCCCAGGCTGAATTGTTTCGCGGCGTTGACTGCAAAAATTCTGGCGAACGCCGGAGATACAATCGATTCTTGTAGATATTTATTGCTTTGTATTTGGCAGCGAAGAGAGATTTATTAACGCCCGCATCGACGCAGGGCCGCGCTAGGGCACACACCAGAGCAACTTTATGACTGACGCCTGACGCGACTGCAAGTACTGGGAAATATATTGAAAGGATTTTCAACACTTGTTGAAATACTGTGAAAGGAAAGCATTACCTCCAAAGCAAACATCCACAAATATTTTTGAGGAGCACCAACAATTGAATCGAAGTCATAGGGATACTTTATTGAATAAAATTTCATTGTTTTTGCCCGAATCAACACGCTCCGAATTTCGATTATAGTTTGTATGCTTTGTATTACCTCGTCGAGTACGGTGCTTCCGCAGGGCCGCGTAGTTAAAGCATCCTAAGCTCCCTGGGCAAAAAAAATTATTCGTCAGCTACTAACATGGTGCAGGATCTCCACCAGCACGAACAATGGCAATTCTGCGAGGCATTGAGTCTACAAGTGTCCTAATGTGCACTTGGTCAATCTTAAATCACATATGCATCAAATGACCTCGTAGTGCGGCCACAGTACGGGGACGATCTTCTCGACACCTAACTTGTCGTTCTAGGTGGTCCACAGATTTTCCATTGGGTTCGTGTTTGAAGACTTAGCTGGCCAATCTAAATACCTGACATACCCTGATTGACTGTCATGTCAACAATGTCAGTTCTAGCCCGTAGCACGCGGCAGTTGTCATCTTCTAAAGGAGCTCGAAAAACAACAGTTGACTAATTTTTTGTACGGGGAGGTTATTTTGCGAGATGTGACAAGGTTCTTCTCAAAATACTAATAAACTTCACTGAAATAATCGTTAACTTAGAAGGTTCCGAAGTGCATTAACAAAAACTTGAGTCTTGAAATGTTAGCTACAACTTAGGTAACTTGGTGAATGATTCAACCAAATAATGCCAGTTTAATCTCCTTGTTCACACACTCAGTCAGATTTCAACCAAGTAACCTTAATTTCTCCCATTTGCTAGTCTATTTCTTGAGGCTTCACTCGTATCAACTGTATTTCTCGAATACCGCCTTCCGACAACCTCCTTGTTCCGCTGCGCGTTGTTTCTTCATGCGGTGAAATTGCGAGTTTTGGATCTGCGCCTCCGTAGACTGAGTGATGCAGGTCGCCGAAGCCATCAAATATGCCGATACGGCGGCCTATCGCCAGTCAAGGGGCCAATATCAGCCGCTCCAGGTCCTCTGATTGGCCCCAGCTATTGAATATTGCTCGCAGAATTCAAACGCTGGTGTTACACCTCCCTGTGCTCGTGCGGCGAGTTGCTGACGATAGCTCATGCCGAGCATCGTCACCGCTAAATGTCGATGCCGTGAACAAAGAACGAAGCCTGAATTCAATCATCTGAGCATTTTCCAGGGTTGATAGAGAGGCCAAAATATTCACACCTTTAGGGATGAAAGGTTTTGGAAAGATACCTGGATCCATGAATGCGTAGTGAGGTAGAAGTAACGAAAATATAGTTTTGCAAAGCGTTTGTTGTTCTCCACTGGTGGAATTCTGTCATGGAAACAGATACGTTCATGAACAGACACATTCATGAACAGATACATTCATGAACAGACACATTCATGAATGACACTATCTCGAGAATTCGCACTTTTACAAATTATGTCTATGTTAGTTTCACATCAACCGTAGAAAATACCAGGAATCTTCATTAATTCATTTCTGAGAGGTAATTGAGTAGAAAATTAATAACAGACAAATTCAAGTGATCAATTTATTAGATCTGTAACTGAAAAGACGGAATGCATATTAATGACTCCTCAAATCTTAAAGTTCACGCATGCCGATCGTGGTACAAAAATTACCGAACAAATACTATTGCAAAGAAGTAACCTGATGGCAGCTAGAACCTATGTTCTCATTCTAGAACCTATATTTTTGATAAATAGAAGTAAGCCACACTGGCGTCTTTGACAATGCTGAGAGTGCTTTCCGCTTTACTTTGTAGAATTGTTGACCTATGTGATATCCAGTCTTGTATTCAACATTTAGAACAATTTAACCTATAACTGATGAACCAGAACGTGTTAAAAGGAATCAAATACTGAAATAAATATAAATAGTTCTCTCAAACGAATGCTCTTGCTACAAAATTGTTATCAGTGCATTCTTATCAGTTTATAAAAAATGAGAAATGAAAAAAATGAATGTTAAAATGTGCGGAAACTTGTTGTAAAACGAAACTCGTGCGTTGAAACTAGTAAAAATGTGTGTCTGAAAATGCAGGCTATGAAATGATATTTAAAAAGTAATTTTTTTTCAAAAATGATACTGCTCTTGATTGTCAGTGAAGGCGCAGGGAGTTCTCTTGTATCAAGAATATTCTATTTTTTATGATAATCATACAGTAAAGATCGAGTTTTTGATTAGTATCGTATAAAAATACATTAGGTACACATTCAGTAAAGATTATAATTCATTATCTTTTATTCTAAAAAGGAGATTGTGTCTCTAAAGTTTCCATTTGATCAGACTGGAATCTGCTGTCACTGGAATTGCTTTGAGCCAAAGAAACTGTAATTTACTGAACACCAATCCCCTGAACACCAATATACTGCACACCAATACACTGAACACCAATATACTGGACACCAATTTACTCAACACCAATATACTGAGCACCAATATAGGGAACACCAATATACTGAACACCAATATACTCAACACCAATATACTCAACACCAATATGCCGGCCAGACGAACACAAGCAGCAGATCCTGGCACGGAGGCCTGCGAGTGAAGGCTTCTGCTCCAAAATATCGAATTGCTTAGGTTTCAGCAGCAAAAAATTCACCAAGTTTCTGCAGAGGTTTGTGTCACAAATGCAACAAATTTACGGTACTCTAAATCAAACCATGAAATAATTTGAAAAAAATTTAACTTCAGGCTGGTCGCACAAATGAGTTTGAAGTAGAGTGTGCAAATGTTTCTTAATGAAAACTACTGCTACAGAAATGAATTTAAGAAAGATGATCGTTTCATGTCTCCCTAAGCGTTTATCATTGCAAGTCTGTCACCGAAGTAATAGTAAATAGTAATCACCTCATGCTGCTGCAGCTCTCACTTTGAAATATTTATGCCGGAGAAGCTCCTGCTGCTGATTTTCGAAGCGGCAACCGCACTGTCTCCAAGTTTAACTCCAATCATGGAACACAAAAAGAGATGAAAATTTGGAAGCGGACTTTTTTTTTAACAGTCGTAACTTGTTCTTCTCAGAAATTTTGAGCTCAAAAAATTATTCCCTAACTATTTTTGAAGGAGGAAGAATCAGGAAAATAATTAGAAGGCAGATTTGCCTGAGAAACTTCTCGCTCATCTTTGAATTTTTCTGAGGCCAACTCGCTTACGACAAAAGTGAAGGAATGAGCTTTTCCTTCAGCGGATAGCATAAAACGTTTAGTAATTTGCAGTATTCTTAAGTGCGGAGCCAGGGAATGGGGTCTAGCGCGAATTACATCAGACCTTGGACAGATGAATCACATCAGACCTTGGATAAATGAAACAAATCAGACCTTGGATAAATGAATCCCATCAGACCTTGTATAAATGAAACAAATCAGACCTTGGATAAATGAATCAAATCAGACCTTGGATAAATGAATCAAATCAGACCTTGGATAAATGAATCACATCGGACCTTGGATAAATGAATCACATCGGACCTTGGATACATGAATCACATCAAATCGTAGACTAATGAATTGCATCAGACGCTGGATAAATTGGTCACATAATATCCTTGATAAATGGATCACATCGGAGCTTAGATTAATGAATTACATCGGGGCCTAGATGAATTGATCACATCTGACCCTGCATCAATGAATCACGTTAGTATTTAGATCAGTAGATGAACAATTTCCTCGTAGAACTGAACCAGCAAATTTATACTAGATTTTCATTACGAAAATCAAGATATAATAATGAATTCCTTTGAAATGAACAGCTTCCATGATGAGTTCATACACGAACTGCAAGTCTAATTTCAGTTCAAAGAATGGCCCTGCACTTCATCGAAATGAGCAGGCGCAAAGCAGCGAAATAGTCCCTTTGAGACCGAAATTTTTAATATTAGGAGGCTTCCTACAGCATAGGTTTTTAAAGTAGTTTCTAGCGACTAAGTCATTAAAAATCTCTAGAGAATGAAACAAGTCTCATTTCAAATTCAAGTGCACTTTTGACCTCTTGAATTAAGCGTACAGCATCTTACGAGCTGGCTTATGCACGAAGCTCTTTGCAATGAACGCATGCATTAAACGATCGTATCAGGACTAGTTTGCGAAACCAATCCCAATTTCTTGCAAAGGCCTTTAATAATCCAGTATAGTTACTTATATAACAAGTTTGTTTTCGAAACGAGTAGTCGACAGTTTCTTGTTATTAGTTCTGTTATCTGAAGTAGCCTGCTATATGGCTGCAACTTGGCTGTAAGTGATTCAAGGGGAAACGACAGAGGTGACATATCAAGGGAACAGGGAAAAAGGACCAGTCAGTGTTGTGGTTACGAATATTCTTGCGGCTTGAGCGTGAGGTCGTGTTCTAACATCAGGGCTCCAGAGGCTATAACGATAGTCCCTGGCTCATCAGATACCTGCACGGTGCCGGCTCTTGGGATTCGATATAAGCATACACTCGTAGAAAATATACACAATGTGGTAGGAAAAATATTCATTTGCAATTGCTGTTCAAGTGATCAATTTATTGGATTAATGACAAGTCGTAAAGTGGAGTCTTCATTTGTCGAATGAGTAGCATCTAAACTTTTTTTTAATTTATGTATTTTTTGTGCAAGAAGTATCCAGTTTGAATGCGCGAGGGAGAATGAAAAAGTTCTGGAATTTCTTAATGACTGTAAAATTGTCAAGTTTAAACAAATTAAGTTATGCCCGAACACTTTAGTGGGTGTTTATCTTGCTTTCAGGTTCCTGCGATCAGTTTCATGTAAGCAGCTGTATGGTTCAGACACTTGAAAAGAGAAGCTATTTTTTCGATCATGGAAAACAGACATTTTGAGATAAGGTCAAATATCAAATTTTCGATAAAACTTGAATTGGAAAGAAACACAGATCAATGAGAATTTGGAATAGTTTATAAAATTCATGCTCCAAAAAAACTGCATTTTGCAAATGGATTTAGCGATTCAAGGACGGAAGAGACGACTTTGAAGACGACCCTCGCTCGGGAAGAATAGGAACCTCGAGAAATGAGGAAAACATCGGGGTAGCTCAAAACTTAATGGAAAAAGATTCGTGAATAACGGTGAGTACGATAGCCACGTCCCTAGACATTTCCTTAGGGAGTGCAAATTCAATTCTTGATGTTTATTTGCGACTGAGCAAGATTTCAGCACAATGTGTTCCAACAGCATTGCGGCCTGATCAACAGCATCTTCGAAGTGATCTCTCTTCATCATCATAAAACAAAACTAAAGCAGACAAAGAGTAATTTCTGACAAAAATGATCACTGGAGATGAAACTTGATTTACCAGTATGATCCGATCCTAAGTCTAAAAAATAGTAAAAGCAATGGCTCCCTCGTGAATCTTCAGACCCATCAAGTTTAAATCTCAAAAGTCGGCTGGAAAAGTGATGGCCACGGTTTTTTAGGATTCAGAGGGCGTAATACTGGTGAATTATTTTGAAAATCATTAAACGGTAAAATGAGTTAAAGAAGCTAAAGGAGGCTTTGGCTGAAAAACGGAAAGGAACGCTTCAGCTTCATAGTGGGGTCCTGTTTCATCATGACAGTGTACCAGTGCATTCATCGAGGGTTGCACAAAATTTCCTTCGATAATTCCGATGGGAAGTGTTTCCTCACCCACCGTATAGTCTCGACTTGGCTCCAGCAGATTTCTTTTTCCAAAACTCAAAGAAATCTTCAAAGGAACCCATTTTAATGGCATAGAAGAAGCAAAACACTGTGCCACTATTTGGCTCCGAAAACGTCCTCTAGAATTCTTCAAAGACGGTCTTCGAACCTGGAGACATCGACTTAGGAAGTGCATTGACCTGAATGGCAACTATGTTTGGAAATAAGCTCGTGTATTTATGTTGATATGATAAAATAAATAAATTTCTTAAAACTTCTGCAAACTTTTTGATCTGCCCTCGCATTTTCATGCTTTCATTTTAAACACGGCTATCTGTTTCCCTTCAGAAACTGACTGTAAATGCTTCAATGTTAGAAAGTAGGCTTTAAAATTAAGTATACTGATTTTAGGTAAATGGAACTTGAAAAATTATATAAGTTCATATAATGATAATTTCGAATTAAAGGCTCATTGCATTAATTTTGAACCTTTATCTCGCGTCGGTGCGAAAAATGCCACGATATTCCTATTTGAAATCCCCACACGGAGAAATGATATGAGGAATTTTGACACACTTATATTCGTAATACGCCAAAAGTAGCACCCAAACCTACGAGTGTGGCACGAATTAATTAAGATACATTTCTCTTGGTCATGTAATAGTATGCCACATGTACATAAATTATATCGTGATAATCATGATCCATTCAAAAAAGTCTACGGTACTTCGTACGAAAGTTTAACTTACTTTGAGGAGCCTTTGAAAAATTATACAAATTGACTGAGAATAAATTAGAATTTATTAAAAACACCCGTATCTAAAACTTTGGTATCATGCATCATCTAACTAAGTTTAATCCATCGGTACAGGAGCGATACGTCAACGTGATTATAGTTAAATTCGTGAAGAAACTATTAATGTAACCCTGACCTAAATCACCAAACTATTGAGCTAGAATCACACTTTATTTTCGGAGGGCGCACTCGAAGCACTTATGTATTAAGCTAGAAACCACGTACACACACACACCCTCACATGCCACCTAAAGCTGCGACATTGAGCTGCAAAGTAAGGTTGACCATAGCACACATGCGCTGCCTGATAGACCCTCATGTGCTTTGAAATTCTTTGGAGGGCGGACAAGAAAATTGTGATAGGAGGCGCATCCTAACCAGTATAGGGCGGAAAAGATATTTGAAACACATCATGGTATTACATAAAGGGTAAATCATCTGAAAATTTGACAAAAAACATAATAAACGAGGGGAAATAAGAGGCAACTTGCCCGTTTTCCAGAGCATCATTGTCATGCTAACAACGACTCTAAATATAAAGTGAAATTAACTTTGAGGCTCGTGAAAAAACTGCTTGGGCATTATGAAACCTTGTACAAAAGTACATTGGCGTATCAGGCGATCCGGATGCATGTCATCCCAGGTATTTACTCGTGAATATAATTTGCACAAACTGTGTCCACAGTTCACGGTAGATGGCAGTAGGAGCCCCAGAATGTTACCCCAACCTAAGTTTCCTCTCGACTTCACGAGGACTCTCGACACAAACGAACCCTTGATGTATAACTGGTTGGCGTGACCTCAGAATGATGCTCTCAACTGCAAGCAACTCAAGCGATAGAATTTGTTGTTTTGTTGTCTTAGAATTGAAGAAAAACCGAAAAATTTTCTACTTTTTCTTGAACACATTATAGTATTTTGTAAAGTTAAGAGCTACAGCGCTTTATCGAGTCACTATTCAATGAATATCGTTGATTCAAGTTAATAGGCATTAGTGGTTCAAATCGTAAAGATCCCCAGCTTTAATTCCTACCAGCTTTGTTTTCGTCGCCATGTAAATTGCTGGTGCCAATTGCTGGTGCTTACGTAGCAGCTGTAATCGACTGGTGCGGAATTCTCGTTGAGGATGAAGAAGTCATACAAAAGATTGAAAGTTGTATAATTTTGCGTAAGATTGTAGCAACATTACTCCGTATTCACTTGCACGAATAACAGGTTCCTCAGATAGCTTTAATTTGACTTCATCTCAAGTGTAAAGGAAATATCATTTTTTGTACAGGCTATTTTTGCTTCATGGAAATAAACATACACGCGTGTCTACTTAACGTATAAGGAACTCCTGCTCTGCTAATTAAAACAAAAAGTTTCGACTTTCGAATACCGTTTCTATCGGAAAGTTTCACATTGTTGTTGTTCTGCTGAGCGTCTCCCGGCTCTGAATATTTGAATAACCTGCACACAAAGCAGGGATGCGAGCCCGGGTTTCAAAAGTCTCGTTCCATCCAACTGTAAAATTTCCCCAAATGGATTAATTCTCGCTCAGATATAGTCGACTCGGGACGATGGGAGGCATTAAAAATGCATTAGCAATTTGTTTCGCTTGATAGTTACTGCTCGCCTCAGGGCGGCTAAAGATCTTACAACTGCAAGGAATTTTGAAATCTTTTGAGCCCAGTCTGTAATTCAGAATAAAAATTGCTATAACGGATGTCAACGACCGCTAACTGGAGTTGAAAAACAAGCTCAAAGCCTTCTTGTACTCTACTCGAGTTTGCTTGAACTTTTTTTGCTCTAAATGAAGCTGTTCTAATCAGCGCTGAACGAATAAGGCTCACATTACACTTAGATTGCTTAACCGCGCGCGGAATTATTTGAAGCTTGAATGTGCGGGGCAAAGTTTATTCTTAATATCCCGGGATAAAACGTGTTAGTTTTCATAGAAGATGAGGATTATTGAAATGCTAGTCGCATGGAAGCTTTAATTAGTGAGGTGAAAATGACACTTTTAAGTTTAAAACTATCTCATTGAGCTTCATTTACTCAGTGGTGAAATATCTCACTCTGTCAAACTAAGCGTCGTTTTATGTAAGGACAAATATAGCAATTTGGCATTGATATATACACATAAGTATTTCAACTATATATAAAATTATATTTCCGTATAAATAGATACTGTTCTTAAGATACAACACCTGGCACAGAATAACGAAGACATATCCTCAATAGGCTTATAATTGCTTAAATGGTCATTATGGCCTATTATTAGCAATCAATGTGATGAGTTTGGGGTGCCGGTGAGCTCGAGGCGCGATACTAGCCGTGTGGGTGGGACCGGGCACTCGTGCTGGTGAAGGTCGGAAACTCGGAAAAACTGGCCTTACATTACTCGAAGTGATGATGGTCGAATAATATCTCATTGAACCTTTTCCTAAGTGTGATATTCTTGTATTTCATAGCCATTCCTAACTTTTTTCTTAGCTTGAATTATGCTTGCTTAAAAGGATGTAAGAAATAAGAATTGTTTTGCATCACTCAGAGAAACGTTTTGCTAACATACATATGTAAGAAAATTGATTTTTTACCATTACAAAATAGACTTTTCGTTGTTACAAGATGAAATCATATATTATGTTCGAATTCCCTTGAAACTCCGGACAATCAGGGTGCGACCCTTAGGCACATTTGCATCGCCTGAAAAAGTTCTCTGGATGCCTAGTCTGAATCTTTGTTCTGATTCTAACATCACTCGAGATGCGCCACACTCTAAGTAGCTCTGGTGTCGCGCATGAGGGGTACTCCGTCACTAGAGGGCTCCCTAATGGACCTCCTCGTGTGATGATCTTGATGGAAAAGAATCCTGCAGGGCTTCAGTCCGTTGATGGTTTCCCTCATTATTAACGACGTCCTGTGAGTGCTCTGGTTATGACTCGTCTCAAGAATTTTTTTCCATTTGTCATTAGTGGATCGTTTCAATTATTGCAACACTGGTGTCGGACTTCAAGCTGAGGCTGTTTCCTGACCGTATGACAGCACAGTCCTACCAAAACTTAGTTCAAAGCGTCAGAAAAATAACACTGCGTAGCCATGGCACGATCACTGCAGTAAGCTTCGAATTCACTGTTTAAATATTCGCATGAATTAGGCTCAAGGAAGTTGCTGAATTGCTGTTATGGGTTCCAGGCCCCGATACCTCATTATCGGATAAATATAATTTTCGACTTTTGTATTATTTGATGGGAAGTAAGGAAAGCTCTCGTTCGGAAGAGAATGTTGGTATATATGGAAAAACAGTATTTAAGTACTTGAATTATACCGTGATGAAATTGCATCTGTGTTCTTGTTAAAGTCTCCAGCATTTGTAAGCGTGACGCTCGATGTATAGTGACCTCGAAAAAATATGAAAACAACGGTCAAGTTGTTGGAATGAGATACCATGCTAGGGAATGAGATACAATGCTTTGGAACGAGATACAATGCTTTGGAATGAGATACCATGCTTTGGACTGAGATACCATGCTAGGGAATGAGATACAATGCTTTGGAATGAGATACCATGCTTTGGACTGAGATACCATGCTTTGGAGTGAGATACAATGCTTTGGGATGAAATACGATGCTTTGGAATGAGATACCATGCTTTGGAATGAGATACAGTGCTTTGGAATGAGATACCATGCTTTGGACTGAAATACCATGCTAGGGAATGAGATACAATGCTTTGGGATGAGATACCATGCTTTGGAATGAAATACCAAACTTTGGAATGAGATACAATGCTTTGGAATGAGATACATGGTTCGCATACAACCTAAAATATGCTTTATACTTCACCTTAAGCGCCTAAGTAAATAAGTATGATCTTGAATTTTCGCTTCATTTTTAGATTGCATAAAATGTTTAGTAACATGAAGAGTTATTTCGACGAATTATTTTTATTATGCCTTCTAATAAACCTGCATGTTTCAAATGACCCTCCAAAACTGATAGTTGAGTAGATTTTAAGAAAATGGAAGGAACTAGCTAAAGGTTTGTAATTCAATGTACATACATGTATGCAGGCACATCTTCACATAACATGTTGTGAACATAAATAATTAGTTATGTTTTCCGACCCGTAATGGCAAGAAGTACTCGCCGAACAATGTTTCAGACGTGTATGCTCTGAAGAAACAGAACTCGAGGAAACCAAAGATAGCTGAAGCAATCAGACACTCGTTCTTTCCCTCAAAGGCTTTCCGGTCCTATCGGAAATTCAATCAAGCCGCTGTCTTGCATTGCATTCAAAATTTAGAAAAAGGATCCGATGCATTTCGGCCGAAGGAAAGTGGCGCTGAAGTACTTAGCAAATCACGTCCGCGGCTGAGTGCTTTAGCTTCAGAGTGGCGCTGAAACGGCGCCTTCGAAATCCTGGAGAAGCAATTGTTTGAGCTCAGACCACCAAAATCTGCTGAGCTTTGTCGGGAGTTTTTATGCAAGGCTAATTTTTAATAGTGTTTACGTGTGTTCTGTTTGAATTATTCAATAACAGAACAGACTTGAATAACAGCCTTATTAAAATTGGGCATTTTATTATCTGGTCATCAAGACTGAAACGTCAGATTTCGAACTGAAAATTTTTTGTATCGCATCTCAAATAAAAAACGCTGCAGTTCAAGCATACTCGTGTATGCACTTAATTTATCACTACATTTTTGCCACTGCATCGGTAGCTTATTTGAGCCCTCAAAGAGGAATGCTCGAGGGCAAGAAGTCATGAAATCATATAAGGTTGTTTTGGCTTCTTCAAATCTTAAGTTTCTCCCCGGCAAAAAAATGTCTAATGCCTGAAAAACGGGGTAGTCAGTGACTCGTTTTTTCGTCACGCGTAACAATATGACGCAAAAATGGTTCGGTGTTGTGCCGTGTCAGCAGGAACGGTAAGTTTCCCAAGGACGTGTCACGAGTTGCTCGTTCAGTTCGTGTGGTGCCCACTCATCCAGCCTCTTTACCCTTCCGATTTGTTCCAGATGGTCCAATACAGAAGGTATCGAAACAATAAATCGTGTTGCTAATGCGCGCGTTAATTATTTGAGATGTTTCCGCTTCCACTGCTGCTTTTAGCTCACCATTATCGATCTAGGTCGCTGGTTAATTTTCGGGTTGATTTCGGGTTGATCTTCTAGATTGAAGTCACCAGACCTGAATTTTTCAAACCATCGACGTACGTTCGTTCATTCGCCACCACATCCTCATCAAACACCTCATTAATTTTGCGAGCTACATGTGACGAGATACATAATCATAAATAATACGAAGTTTTTGTTTATCCATGTGTTTTAAAACATTAATTTAGGAAATATAAATCACGATATAACCGGTGACCACGAACTGCATTTGTAAGAGTAATAAAGAAAATGTCCAATGAAGTGAAGTCAAGAATTGACATGAAAGCTGTCATCCGTCAAACGCGGTGTGATAGGGAATCGGATATTACGTTCTTAATGACTTGATAAATGTTCAATTTCAGAAGTTACTGAACGATATGTTTGAAGTTAATGGAATGAGTTCGGAGGCGTAATTTAATTCCAAGTAGTTGAGACACTTAATCCAATATGTTATCTAAAATTTTTACATACACTGAAGAGAACACAATTCCAAAGAATATGAAGACCAGCCTATGATATTTCTATGGGACTATGCCGATTCCATTGTTACTTTGAAAATTACTTATTTATGTACTTCAAAGGTTCGTACATATACTCTTGTTGATACATCACAAATGTACCTTAAAAGTTCATCTGTTCCAATGTTTTGAATTAAAGCCAAAACAAAAACAATTCCATTTTATTTCTCTAAATGAACAAAAACCTAGAACCAACACAAAGAATAAATTTTTTTGCACATTTCAGTGCCCAAAGGAACATTTCCGTAAACACGAGAGGCCAAGAAGTGCATTTATTTTCTCCTAGTTCATGCATAACTGAGAAGCCGCGGTAAAGCGCGTCATTGTCGAGGAATCCTTTTTTTGTCTAGCGTTTATATTTGAGTGCGCAGCCTCGTGGGGCTGCCACTGAGGGCTGTTAAAAAAGCGAGATGAAAGGCTTCACGCGTTGAGATCCGTCAAGTTTTCTGTGACGGCCGAGATACAGATTTACTGAGGACTTGGCGGTTGATGAATTTAATGGATGAAGTAATTTCCCGTCTGTGACATCTAGTTGAATTAGTGACTACTTCAGCAAGGGGAATTGTGAGTTTGTCAATGTGGGAGTAGTATTTCGTGCGCTTGCAAACGCGCAACGCGACGCATTGCGGCTGCGAGATACATGCCCTGCAGAGGTGGGTCGGTCTATCCTCCTCTCACAGAGAAGACACGAAGGGCAGCGTGAGGCAAGCCTTCGAAGTATTAAAAAATAGCCCAAAATTGCATGTTAATAACACACTAGCCGCGCCACTAATAAAAATGCCAACTTTAATGGCAAAGAAAATGCAAATTTCTCTAGCAAGCAAAGTTTTAGTATTGCCAGCCAACATAGTGCCAGCGTCTCTGAGAAATGAAATGCTCTCTGCTCAGTAAACAAAATGCTTGTCTTGCGCACAAATAAATGCTAGTCTTGCGAGCAAATAAATGCTTGTCTTGCGAGCAAATAAATGCTATTCATGCGAGCAAAACACAAATGCACGGCTTGTTAGCAAACCAAACACGACCTTATCAGCAAACTAAAGGCTAGCTTTATTAATGAGCTAAGCCATGAGTTGATGATATTAATAACGAGCTTTATTAATGAGCTAAGCCAAGAGTTGATAATATTAATAACGAGCTTTATTAATGAGCTAAGCCAAGAGTTGATAATATAAGTGCGATTGACTGCATTTGGTTGCAAGCGGCAATCCTTAGGACGGACAACCTTCTCCCTAAGAAATTCTCGCTCTGTACGACGCATTTCCGGTCTAACTTCTTTTGCATCCATAATTATCTGTAATTTTGGCTGCCCAATC
>VOMN01140352.1:0-33333 GCA_014899125.1 Orchestia grillus
ATCATGATTCTAGGGAACCATTATTTGGGCTAAAATTACACCCTGCGTCACGCTTCGCCACTTTTCAAGTGAAATATTTGGTCTCGAGCGAAGTTTCCTGTATACGGGTTGCATGTTTTGCAATAAAAAAACAGTATTCGTGGTACATTTTCGGTTTTCGTAATAGAGTTCAGACTACTGGCATCATCACAAAAAAAATTGCTTCTCAAGACCAAACTATGTCCGCCCTGAACATTTAGCCTTTGTCCAACATTTGAGGGGACCACTTCTCATGGGCTCGTTTATCTAAATTTCCGAGAGAATGTTTCACGAGTCCTGCTAGTATTTATAAAATGAACATAAATGAACTATACCAGCGTCTCTTCTGGGTAAATGTAGGTCTTGAGATTTTTCATCTACTATGTGGTTCAACATTGTAAGCCAGGTGTGCGAGACTGGGCGAGGCTGCTACGTCGCTGGAGGGCACTACATTGAACCTAGTATCAGGCAGGAAGGGGTTTGTTAATTAAAGTGGGTAGGTCATATTCCTCATGACCTAAGTGCGCTGTACTTTTAAGCCTGCTATTTTCTGTCCAAGAACTGCGGTTTGACTATCGCATGCAACAGTCCAAAGGAAGTAGTATTTTGTATCGCTTTAACGTCAAATAATGTGACTACCTTCGGTAAAGGAAAGACGAATTGGATAACAAATCTTAAATAGCGTATCATTTCATACACGTATCGGAACCGTACGTATAGAAGTACATACATGTTAATCAAAACGGTCTGTGAACAACTCCTACCCATACAGTCACTTACGCTGGGGAACTGAACAATAGATTTTGGTCAAAAAATTCTAACTTCCTTTTTTTCTCTCTAATTTTTTCAACAACATGTATTGAAGCACGAGTGAAATTTTCATGCAATTCCGATGGTTAGATGGGGCATCGCAAGGGGGCAAAATGGGAAGAGCGGTGGGAGTACAGTGACTTCCAGACACGGTACAGTTGCCATATCGGGCGCACTTTTGTGTGTTTCTCCTCCTGGCGTCGACTTGCGTACATCACTACATCTAAGTAGTTTGGATTTGTTAGAGACTAAGCAGTTCTTCGTCGGGTGTCAGAAGTGAAGGTGTCTTTTTACGTTAGTCCTGAATCGAATTCGAAAACTGTGATAATGCCGCGTCGTACTAAGATGGCTGTTGCACCCAACAAGGCTCTAAAGGCGGCTCTAACTGTGAAATCTTTAGATGCTGAGGACGAAGTCGTTTCTGTGCAAGAACTTAGTTTTGTAGAGAAACCTTTTCGATTGGCCAGCTTTGGAAATGAGAGCGTGGAGTTGGTCGAAGCTAGCAATAATCTACGAGCAGACCCTAGTCCAGGTCGATGCATTGCAACGGTTAGTTTCTGCCTTTGGGGCATGTAGAGATAGCGGTTCTCCTATGGAGTTTTGCACGTCTACTACATTGTTTGGGGTAACTTTGGAGGCTGCAGACACTGTGTGCCGTGTCGATGCGAACTCTATAAAAGTTAGGCGGAAACGTGACTAATTTCAGTGATAAATGGAGCATTTCTGTGACTGTATTCGGGTGGGCCGCCCAAGGCTATACCAGCGGTGCGTATTAGGGGACTCCTCGTCCGCCCCCCCTTCTGTACTGCAGCCTTCTGCGGACAGCACATGCCTCACTTGGTAAGTACCTCTGTATTATACTTTCGTTTGTGTGTTTTACGGCATCAGGAGGTAGGATAAACAAAATATTATTTTTGAATTTTGTAAAAGTCACTATTTTATTTATCGAAACTTACGATACGTACGATTTTCACGGCCATATCGTAAGCATTATTTTTTGATAGCCCTATTTGTACTATTCCACGCATGTAACACATCTTGTATGACGAATTTTATTTCTCTAAAGTGGAAATTTGATGTTTTCATGATCTCAAAAAAAATCTTGCTACTAAGAATGGAGGAAGTCCCCCAATTTACCGACCATCTTTTGGAAACCGAGCGGTAGGTCCAGGTACGCCAGCTCGGGGGGTAGCTGCCATCACGTTGATTCACAGTAAGTCAAGAAAATCGTTCCTATCCTGATCGAAGATACTTTTTATGGGTGGACCATCGCCCTCGCAATGTCCGTTCCTTTCCCATATCGTTCACGTAGTGATTTCCAAGTGTCGTGGTAGGCTCGTAGCTGACACAGCATTTTTTGCTCACAAACTGGTGGGACCCCAGCATCTTTGTCCAGATTTGCCTGTAATGACCCACTTTTTCACACATAAATTCGTATGTTACCGTAACCTATAGTTTGCCAGCCAGTTTACAAACTCGTACTGACCGCTGCTGGTGCAAGAGTAATTCTCGTTAGTGTTTTGAATTTCTGGACTCGCACGCTCTAAATGTCACCACTCGATGGGCGTGGGGTGCACTCAAGATTGAAAATGGCGAACGTGCGTGGTATATCGAGGATATACGATAGGCATAGTTAGTAAGGATTATGTGACTAATTCGTGGTGCATGGGTGACCACGACAATGAAAGTGTTGAGCTTTGTTTGATTCACTCGAGCAAGCCCACTGGCAGAAGCTGTCAAATCACTTACGGTGGGTTGATTTCGTTTATTGCTTGATACTTCCTTTTTTTCTAAATATTGAACAGGACAAGTTTTAGTGAAGCCTTTGTTCGAGAATTATAATATTTTCAATATTTTGCATGTGAAATGAATAATTTTAGAGTGGCCACTTTATGTTATATAATTTTTTTTAATTGCACCAATAGTTTTCACTACTGACAAACGCAATTCACATTTATATGTTAAATTATTCAAAGAGCTTCATTCTTCATCCGTGGAGTTGAGAAATATGGGCAAAAAGTCACCTATGTAAAGACAAGGGTTTCATTTAAAGCTGCGCTATCAATTTGCACAGATTTAGATGAAATAAACTCACACTCCTGCGAAACTATAGCAAATCGATGAGCGTTGAGCACGATATGAAGAGAGTAGTGGATAGTCTGACAGACAATAAAAGAATGACGATTTCGTTATAACTTGCACCCCTATTTGAAGTAGCACTGCGTTGCAGCTCGTGACAAGATGATACAAGTTTCCATCAGGGGTGGCTTGCAATTTTTCCGTCTAATAATATTCTATCACTGCGCGCAACAAGGTGAAACGTGTTCCACTCAGTACTGTCATTAGTACTGTGCGTGATAGACGTTTCTCTGGTGATACCTACCTGCTCCCTGACTCCTTCGCAGGTTTAACGTAATATTTACTACGTGCGGAGTTAATTGGATATCAATGTTGCTCGTACAACATTTCAGTCCAGAATGTAATGACAAACTACGGCTTGGCATATGCATAAAAGCTAGTGGTTCTACTAGAACCGGTATGAAATGTGCTTGCACCAAAATAAATTAGTGGCTTTAGGAGCGCGTGCTAGCTCTAGCGGCGCTTAGCACAGCTCTGGCTAGTGGTTATCCGTATTGTTATTCCCGAAAATACGGTAGTTTAATTTAATTCAATACCCATAGCTCCACATACCATCACGATGTATAGTATGATATATTTCACGAGGTAAACACGAACCTGGTTTTGATGCCGTTAACTTTTCTCGCAGTTAATCTGAATGGGCAAAAATATACTTCGTTAAACTTTTTCTGTAACAGAGTCTAGACAAAATCATATGTTAGTGGAAGGATTAGCATCTGTAGGTTATTTTTGCTCCAGCAGTGTGTTTTGTTGCTTATTTATTTTCAGCTGTCATTAGGTACGTCTGCTTTTGTTCTGTAACTTTTATATTACTTTTTTTAACTTGATCAGCTCATGTATCAGGTATCAGGGTTCATATATACTCTGAAGAAATTTTTATTCGTAATTTGTTATTCGTAAAAGTTATTTGCATACAATACGGAGCGTGGTCATATGAGTGTATATTAGTTTTCTCATATTTTCCGACCTCGTTAACAAGAATAGTTAGGTCATGCAATGCTTTTAAATTTAGTGTATAAAAATATAAGTATTTATATTTATATTGTATTGTGTTTTTTAACAAAAACTTGTGATTTGGTGATATTTGTTTTACGATTGTCTGCTAATGAGAAGCTCGTACAATGTTGACAGACGAATATATGTATCGATTATTTATCTAATGTTTCCAGTGGCGTTTGATATTTGGTATGGAAGCTACTGTGCTTGAATTATGCAAGTACTTTCTGAAATATTTCTAGCGAATTGCCATCACTCATTTCTCAGAAACTCGTTACGTCATTCCGGAAGGCGGATTCACGTAAGTAGGAGGCGGATCCCAACCCGTGTTTTGGGTTTACTGACATAGTAGATACGAGAGTGAACGGTCGCGAATCAGTGAAATTTCTTTAAAAATTTTGAACATCGAGGTAGGCAAGTAGAATTTGATTACATATTTCTGATTTTCGTGTTTTTTAATATTTTTTCTTTTGTCACTTTAGCACGGTTAACTGCACTATCTTTGCTTTCCTCTTTCGCTCAAGATTTGAGATTCTGCAATCTGTAAACGCAAGTAACAAGTAGCTCCTCTAGAGCTAAGTGAGGGCAATCCTATTTGGCGAGTGTAAGCTGAGTCACTAAGCTCTTTGTATTGAAGCTCTCATATCCTGCTGAAATATTAGAGGCCATACTTCAAAATCTAAGAGCGCTTCATTGGAGATATTAGCATGAACTCTCTGATCATGAATCTGCAATTAATCATAGACAGATTTGTGGAGATGAATTTAGTGAGAATCAAACTGAAGGCTGCATTGTTATAATTATTGAATCAGAAAAAAATCTACTTCCAAATTTCCAGGAAAGACCATTAGATAAATGATTCACTCTGACCAACTGCACAGAGTGTCATATTTTTTGACCTAATTCAAAGTGTCACCTGGTTGCTTTCTGGCACCCAAATGATTCGTTAAGCAACTGTTTAGGTACCAGAAGGGACCTGGTGACACTTTTCCTCTTTGTAGAAAAATAGGAACTACTTTGTTCCTTAATTGAATATGTTTATTGTACAGCCTTTATTTTAGTGACATTGGATAGGGATTATTTTTATGAGGGGTAAAAACCTATTTATAAAGTCTCAATGCATAAACTGAGCTATTTTGAAAGATATTCCAATTATTTCTGCACTTAAACATCAAAATTAAAAAAAAATACAAAAATTTCTGCTACACATACACTTGTTTATTATCAAGATACATTGTGTCAAATGAATGAAATTAATCTTTCTTAACATGACATATACCTAATGTAACCTTTACTTAATCTTACCATAATCGAACCATAAATGGGGAAGCACAGGAGTGAGAAACAGATCGTATAACATAAACAATTTTTTCTTCATTTGATTTTATGATTAACCTCTTGAAAATAGGTTTCTGCTGCCCACAAAAAAATCCTATACAATGATCTTGAAAATCAAGACTATTATGGATAGGACAATCTGTGCAGTTGGTCATTGTAAAGTAAATATTAGCTGACCATTTTCATTAGCAGATTGCTAGCCAATTCTTCATTTGAATAAGTGTGCTTTGATAAAATTACTAGAAATTCAAGGCAATGATCATGACCATGGAAAGTGCTATTAAAGATATATATTTTCTCATGAATGTGGGTAATATTTACTTCTCTGCAGCTCTTTGCATAAAGCATAAGAGGGGAGTAAGTGATTTGCAATAATATCAGTTTGGAGACATATAATTTAAAACAATGCTCCCAAATTCGATAGAATTAATTTGGCCTTTCTAACTGTATGGGATTAAAAAATGTGAACTACCGCCTCCCTGTTTTGCTGACTGCTGATTGTCAGCAGACCCAAAATTGCCAACCCTAAATTGCTGACCGCTGATGGTCAGTGGTCAGCAGAAAAGGGATCCCGGTCAGTCGCTGATGGTCAGCAGCCCTGACCATCTGACCAACTTGCAAATGGTCAGTTACCACTTTTGCTGACCAGCTAGGGAATGGTCCGCATCTCCATTTGCTTGATCAGCTTCAGGGCAGTCAGTAGCCCCAACACTTTTAAAACTTATAAATAATTCTGAAATATATCAAAACATTTATTCTCCCAAGTCCAATTGACCCTCCTAATGCTAAAAGGCCAAGCTCTCTGCTATATCAATGAAAGATGGTAAGAATCTGAGGACTGTATATGCAAGTGTACTTATTTTTGTTTAGACAATCAGTTTTTGTGTAATATTACTGAAAATATGTGTTGTGTTATAAAATTTGATGTGAAGTTTCATTTTCTGCACCTCAATTTTAGATTCAATGTGTGAATCATACATAAGTGATGCAAATGCTTCATCAATTTACTTCAGGGTTCACAATTGTGAGGCTGCCAGCTGCAGTGGTGCAGATTGAATTCAGGGTAATTTATTAGTGAATACCTTGAAAATGACAAGCACATGTTTTTAAAGACCTAAAATAGGCACTTAGACTTACTAAATTTCCTTAATTTTTCGACATATAGATTATTTTTTGAATATAATGAATAAAATATTACATTTGTGAGTATTTATGAAGTTAGTGAAGAACTTTTGGAGTTTACGATATGCAATTGCCATTGGCTGTCACCATCTGGGTGTGGGAGAGGGAGTTATTGTTGTGAGCTACTGGTATGTTATGTTAAAAACTTGCATTGATTCTTAGGCTCATTCTTTCAGGAATTAGTCTCACAAGGAATTATTATTAGGACTGCAATTACTGCCTGCATTACCAATTCTTTACTAATGCTGATTCTATATTAATCAGGATACTCATTAACTTATGAAATCTAAAAGTATATTAACTATTTTTGAAGATTTAAGTAATGAGCACCAATTAAAATGAAGTTGAATAACTTTTACAACCTAAGTTTTGATTTTGGAATTGTTTTACCAAATTTTGATCGTCTACCAAAAAAATATAATAAACATACTAAAACTTCCAGTAAACCTTTATTTCAGAACATAAAAGATGTTCAAGTTGTTCTCAAATGAAGATTCTAGGTTGATTTACCATTAGCCTGGGCTAATCAGAACAATTTTTACAGTATTAATACCTTATAATATTACCATTTATGATTTTTGCATTTCGCTTAGAATTATTTATAAGTTTTTTAAAGGCTATGGAATGATACATAAAATTTTTTTGCTACTTACTGTTGTTTGTGTTAAAAGAAAAAATAGTGTTAAATAAAGCCCCAGCATTTGAGACAACTCTGACAATTGTAAAAAACATTTCAAATCAAGCTCAAAATAAATATTTAATGTAGAAAATTTTCTCTGAATCAGCATGTAATCATACCAATGTTTGAAATTATTTGCTGTATTGATGAATGAGCTCTTCAATCTTTCCTTTAATTTTTTAGATTGCTGATATATGGAAATGTGATGATATGTTAAAATGTTGCTTTCTGCTTAGTAGAAGTGTGTCGAATGTGGATGACAAGTTGTTTATAGTTCTTAAAGTGTATGAATTGTAGTGTCACTTTAAATGCAGTGACTTCTTGATCCAAATGTGACCCCATCTCATTTCAAACTGGACAATATTCCAAAAGAAAACTTTCAGTGTCTGGGCCAGTCTTTCTCATCCAAAGCTGATGCAAATGGGAAAAAAATTACCGTGCTTGTGGTTAATAATAGATGTGATGATCATCATGAACTATCTTGTCTATTGTAGGGCTCAGTGTTGAAGATTTGTAAATGAGACTCAAGATTAGGCTTGAGTTGCACAAATCCCAGTTAATAATTATAACCTGGATTAGTAGTAAACATTTTAGTTGTCTTAGGACAAATAAGCACATGCGATGGACAAAAATTTTAGATGAGGGAAGATCATATTTTTCCTGTCAGCACATTCTTGAAATGGGAAAAAAAATCCTGTTGCTCTCTTATTTACGTGAATTATGTAGAAGGAATATACCAAACTAATCAGTGACAAAAGTATTCAGCATTCTCTCCCATTAATTAGATGGAAGTAAAACACTGTCACAATCAGCAAAATGGGTTTTTAGCTACTGTGGTTTCATAGTATTAACACCTTTTTGAGTATAGTATATCAATCAAACTACTGCACTGATATCTTAGGTACTATGCATTGTGTAATTCTGTATTTTAGATATTATTCTGAAAAATTAAAGAGAGTGTCAGAATGTTTCATCACAAATTTATCTCGCATATTCATTCCCTGTAATTTGAGTAAAGATTGGATTAACTTTTTTTCCATTACAAGGATGTGCTCCCTGTAGGAATACAATTTTCCTCATTATAATATCAGTTGTGTGCATTGCAGTATGTGTGCTGGACAAAATGCATATTAAATGTTTTATTAAAAGTGTTCTGAGTTACCTCAGCAGTTACTTGAGTTACCTCAGGTGTCCCAAGTTACCCCAGTGTAAGACTTTGTATGCAATTGTTTTATAAGAGGTAGATAATTTTTGATGGCAAGGTTCTACAGTTGAATCCTAACTACACACAATATGTAAAAAATTTATAGTCTTTCACCTGTCAGATTTTTCTCCTTAGACCTAAGCAGGACCAACTTTGAAAAAATAGAAAAATGTATAGTGTTTAAGTTTTACTGAATTAATTTAAATGTTCACTAAGCCAAACATTTGATAAAAATGTTGAATTTTATTGCCCAAATTTTAAATTTGAGGAATTCCATGTATTTTGGACACTACAGTATCCAGTTCAGATGAGCCACTCGGTCTGAGTTACTCTGGGTGTGCCGAGTAGCCCCCCATGATCTCATATTTATCCTTCAAAGCATCCAAAATGTTTTCCCTGTATAATTTGTATTCATTTGAATTAATGTAACTGTACAAACAATAAAATTTTGAATTGACTTCGTTTTTTTAACATTTGGAGTAGTCAAGGATTTTTAGCATCTTGTATGACAGAACAGCTGTGGCATCTACATGCAGCAGTCAGTCAGAAATTTAATGTGGGAGAAGTAGGATACAAGAAATTTTAGGCTTACTGCTGGTAGTAATTTTGGGGTTTCTGAGCTATAAAACTGTGAAGATTGATCAAATCCTTTAAAATATTTCATTATTTCTTGCACTAGCAACCTTTGCTGTGTATTAAAAAACTGAATACTGTGAGAAATAATTTTGGAAAGCCATCACCACATCTCAACCAAATACTCAGTTCCTTTATTTGCCAATTATTTGCTGCATTAGTTTTGTTTGTGATAATGAATACTAATAGAAGTGAAATATGCAGAATGTGTATTATATGTAGCACTTGTCCATGGCTGAAACAGCAGGTACATTGTGTATTTCTCCATCACAGCTTAGTCTCAACTCACTCACCGACTTACTTACTTGTTCAACGACTGCTTGGACTTACATCATGAATTGTGATATTTTACAAGTGGTGAATCATATGATACAGTGTGAAAATATTTTATTGTATTATTACAGTATGCTTTACAGAAACTTGAGTCATGGAACTAGCAGAACTTCAGCTATTAAGCCTCCCCTGCTTTATCCTACCTGTTGCTATAGCAGTGAGCTAGTAGCATCACTGTTTATAATTTAGTCTCATTTTCTTGCACCTCATACATAGTAAGAGGTGTATCCAAAGTGGAATATCATTTTTGCAGGCATTGCCAAGAAGCAATGGAAAATTAGTGCTCTTGAGACAAAAAAATTATTGATGACTAAGGAGGTGAGACAGTGAAGAATATTGCACATCCTGCAGAAATAGCTCATTCTATGATCTGTATTGTTTTAAATTATGGTGTATACATATCTGCTATACTGACAATGTACTAAGGGAAATGATCAAGACTAGAGTATTATTTGCCTCCCATGCAATTATTAATGCTCATATGAAGATATGTGTGACAATACTTCAGTGGTTTTGAGTGAATGAGGATGAAATACAAATTAATGACACATGCCATTATTATTACTAATTTAAATTAAAACAGAGTTGTGCCATTTGTGCTTCCAACATCCTATGTTGTAATGTGAAGTTTATTGTTCAACTCTAATTTTCATCTGCTTTCCAGGTCATTGAATCCCTTATCCAATATCCTAACATCCGTGTTTGTTTCAAAGTTGCTGTGCTTCCTTTGTGTATTTTTAAAAATTTTTTGTTGCACATTTAAAGTTTGTAGAAGAAATTATTTGAAATGAATAGAGACTACGATCACCTACTGAAACTCCTCATCATTGGAGACTCAGGTATTTTGTTTAAGTGTTAATTTTTAAAGCTAAGTAATATGAACTTCACTTATGTCATTATTGTTCATATGTGTGACTAAAATTTGTGATGGATATTACTTATGAACTTTTTATTGGCTGCTTACATGTTTGAGTGTTCTGTTCACTGGTCATCTTATTGTGTAACACATGTGCCTCATTTCCTGTGTATGGAGATATTTCCTGATCATAAGTGACCAAACCTTCATCATGTGAGACCTTCAATGTTCTTACATTGAATTTTACAAACCATTCTTGTATTATTTCAGGTGTTGGAAAAAGCTCTCTTCTACTTAGGTTTGCTGACAATACTTTTACTAGTAATTACATCAACACAATAGGAGTGGATTTCAAGATTCGTACTCTGGATGTGGATGGTCAGAAGGTGAAACTGCACATCTGGGACACTGCTGGCCAGGAGCGGTTCAGGACCATCACCTCCACGTCAGCTAAGACATTTATTTTATACTTTACAATTAGTAGAAGACATTTATTTTATGCCTTCTACTAATTGTCCTCTTGTTCTTAGCCATGATATGTTTTACTGTTTACTCAAATTTGTGTTATAATCCTGTCATTGGAATGAGTGAAGTTGCATTCAATTTCTTGCTGCTATTGTAGTTAGTAGTGTAATGTCTTTCATTATCACACTTCAAACTTCACTTTTGAATGTTGAAAATTCTGAGTATTGGAAATCCAGTGTATTAATTTAAGCCTTTTCAGCCTAATTTTAGAATTACAAAATGTTATATTTAATTTGTGTAATGCCAAAACTGCGTTATTCTATGTCATTATTGTCAGAATTAATAGTAAAAGTTTTATTATTTTGTGTAATATTTATAATAAAATAATAACAATTATAATCATAATTATGAATGTGTTCAATGTTACCTCATTTACAGATACTATCGTGGTACTCATGGAGTCATTGTAGTGTATGATATAACAAATGGAGAAAGTTTTGCCAACATCAAAAGATGGCTACATGAAATTGACCAAAATTGTGACGTTGTCAACAGAATACTAGGTAAGTGCTACTCGGCTGTTAAGGCAGTACTAGAGGATATATATTGACAATCTTTTGTTTTTATAATATTTTTTAAAATTATTGTAAATACACACTAATATTGTGCTCAATGGTAGTTACATTTGTGAGCATCAAACAATCTGCATCTCATGAATGAAATATTTCTGCAAACATGAAATGTATGTTCTTTAAACTAATCATCCAACCATAGCAACATTTTCCAAATGAAATATTTTTTGCTCTAAAGCCAGCATGGAAAGTCTAATACAAGTTCACTTGCAGTGGGCAACAAGTGTGACTGCAAGGACCGACAAGTGGTGCTGCCCGAAGATGCTTCAAGGTTTGCAGAGAGGATGAACATCTTGCACTTCGAGACCAGTGCCAAGAATAACACCAATGTAGACCAGGTGAGCGTGCTACTACTTCTCAGACTACAGGCAACTCTCTGTATTTGTGGAGGTTATAGGCCACAACAGCCCCTTTATAGCTCAAGTCAGGGGAGTTGTGAGATCCCTCTTGAAACGTTTATAGCTGCTTGTTTTATTAGTTCTAAAACTACTTTTGCTTTAAAATATCAATCTCTAGCACTGTAATACTTATTGAAAGTCATCTGATAACATGCCTTTAAAGATATATGGCTTACTGATTGTTATGATGAATTAAATTAGTAATTAATGTGCTGTGGGGACTTGAGATAAATGCGGTACTGAACTATGAGCCCAAATGTGGCTGTACTTGACCGTGAAGGAGATGAACGGAAAGTGAATATATTTTATACTAAAACCGAGTTTTGGTGTGGAATATTTATTTGAATATAAAACTATCAAATAGATGATAGATCTAACTACTCCTACAAGGCATAGGGGTCTTACAAGTCATGCATACTTCACTTATTCCATGATAGGTCTCAAAATCCATGTGAACACGTTACAAGACAGTCTTGTTGTGTGCTGTCAATTAGCTCCTGGGAGGCAAATAGGGCTCTTGGATTGACTTTGCGAACGCCGTCAATGGGGGTGTTGAGCAGCATCAGGCCTAGGTACTTCAGCATCCGAAACTCTGTTGTTTTCTCTAACTTCAGAGTGTAGTGTGTAGAATTGGCTTGTTCAGTGAATTTTTTTGAGGAAAAATGTATTTTGTTATTTTGCTGTTTACATTAATATTTCAAAATTCAGTAAATAATTTTATTATGAAAATATACCACCAAAATGTGATGGAATGATGAACAAATATTTTAGACAAACTTTACATAATATCTGTGAACAGTAAAATTTCTATGAAGAATTTGTAGTCATATCCCACAAAAATAAAGTGCTTAAATGTGAATAGACAGAGGAGTCGATAGTATTATTGTAGCATTTTCTGTTTCTACACTTTTTAACCCTTTTTCTGATGCAGAATGCAATTCTTTGAAAAACTTGACAATTCTACTTTTAGGAGTTGAAATAATACTTGTGAGAAAAATATTCATTCATTGGGGATGTCAAACATAACAAATTTTATGAGTGCAGCTTAATATAGTGTATTGTAGCATGCAATGAACTGTATTGCAGAACTGTTGTAGTAATTGTTCCATATACCTTAAATTTCAGGTGCTTTTGCTCTCACCTGTCAAAACTGTTTTCCATGCCATGTTCAACCGTCTACTTATTGGCGATTGTTGAAATGTCAGCTGAGGCTCATATGCGCTACTTCAAGATAGTAGAGCAAAGTTTGGATTGCTAGTTAATGATTTCTAGATTGGTTTGCAAACTGAGGGGAAGCCCAATTAATGAAATTTCCCAGGAAATATTTCAGATACTGAGAAAGTCATCATCAGTGACAAGTCTAATAAATGTTGGTGGTAAATCATATCTCCAAAGTTTTCGATGTTTGTTCTCTTGATAACGCGCGCTGCTAAGTGCGTGAGAGCTTGGTTCAAATAAATGAAATAAACTCAGCGGATAATTCACATTAAACAACCCACAAGATGGATCCTGGGCGTCATTTATTCTAATAAATACGAAATGTATATGGAATGCTCTATTCATTGAATTAACCTAATTTACCTTTTTCGATGCATGTAGTCCTTCATTTTGAGTAATTCGTTCCAATGTTTCATGATTTACTTTAAGAATTTGCTGTTTTCATATTTCTGTTTCTTATGAAACTAATTTCTGAATGAATCAATGTTTGTGCAGTGGAGTTGTTACCGCTGATTCCATTTAACATATGATCAATAGCACAAGGTAGCCGATGTACATATTTAGGTACGAGGAAGTGATTTCAGCTGTACATCTGAAATGCGAGCAGAGCTGGACGTGTTGGGCGTCTTTGTTGTTTACCAATTATGCAATACTTATTGTGCAAGATCGTATGTGTGTGGTGCTATGTGTTGTGTGGAGACATACAATTGTTGAACTTGTGACAAGGAACATCACAAGTTTAGAGTAGGTGCTCTGACTTCTCCATGTTCTTGCATTAGGCAGCGTTCCAGAGTTACACGTCCTCAAATTATGGCTTTGAAATTCACTAGCAACATTTACGAAGTTGGCACAATAAAGTCTCCATTCAATTGCAAGATGAGACTTGGTAGAACAATGCTTTTACTTCTCAATTTTTAATGATTTTTACTTCTTGTTCTTAAGTTTGAAGTTCTCTCATATTCTTTGCATTTGATTGATAAAATGAATTGTTGCTTTCAAGATTCATTGCTGAAGATAGTTTTTCATTAGTCTAAATGTTGCACCATATGTTGATTAGAAACTTGTGCTCATTATTGTTCTCTGCTCCCCACGGAAAGCAAATTATATGAGGGATAAATTATAGCTTCTCATTGTTCCAATTTATTGAACTCACTTAATGAGGATTGCAACATTTCTTGCTCCATTTCTGATCTTAGTGCATTCATTCTCAAAATTTTCCTGCCAAATTTAGTTTATTGACTCGCATGTGTGGGTAGATTCTATTTTGAAGTTAAACTTGATGGCTTTAAATGTATTGTATTCGTGCTATACTTCTGACTCGAAGGGATGATTTATGGAAAAACTCTATCCATGATAAAAACGAAACTTTGAGTGTTTGGCCAACACGTATTTCCTGTTAGGAAGATATTTCGGATCAACGTTTCAGGGTATCCTTTGGGTTTGTTTGTTGATAATGATTAACATTTTCTGAAAGGAAATTTCGTCATACAGTTCAACCCTCTGGTCCTTGTGTGATTTCAACCAACCACTTGATGCTTTAATAGAATACTGGCTAATTGTATATATTAATGTTTAAACTTTATTTCTTGATAACTTTGCTAATTCGTTGATGCTAGTTGCTGCTCGGTTGTATGTATAAGAAATACCTATTTGGAGAGTCAAGTTGCTCAAGTGAATGCTACTGCCCTGCTTATGAGAAAATGTGCTTTCATGGGTTGCAAACTGCTCAACTTATAAAACAAACTCGTGTTATTCTAGTGTGATAGTTATTTTGAAGTAATTCCAATGAAATAATAGACGCTTATGATCACTAGGAAATCAATTATTATTATTATTACCTTTGTCTTGAGTCATTATTATTAAGATCATATATCCTACTGGAAACAATGTGGTGTGCTCTAATTAGTTCATCTTTGCATTTCAATTAGATGGTACTATGCTCAGTGTTGTTGCTACTGATGAATCTCCAATTGACTGGTATAAATTTAATCTGAAATTCTCGTTTTGATGGACTAAATTTCAATTTTTAATTACTGAACAAATTACAACCTGGAAGGTTTGTAAATGGCTATTTCAACTCATATCTCATCATTGCATTCAACCTCGCCCCATTATTGCGCATAACCTCGCCCCATTATTGCGCATAACCTCGCCCCATTATTGCGCATAACCTCGCCCCATTATTGCGCATAACCTCGCCCCATCATTGCGCATAACCTCGCCCCATTATTGCGCATAACGTTAAAGACTTTTGTTGGCTCAAGTTGCTAAGCTAACCTCTGTGTCTGTTGAGCAGCTGTTCATGACGCTGACGCGGATGGTACTGCGCAACAAGCAGGAGCAGAAGGAACAGCACAGCGGTGGCAAGGACAAAATCAACCTGCACAGCAACAAACCGAGGAAGAGTAAACAGTGCTGCTAGCACAGGGTGCAGCAACATCCCTTGTTTAGCTTGTCGCTCGTTGTCGTGTGCCACAATGACGCGGCACAATGTTGGCCCATTTGTGTATTTTTCGTCTTTTTGCGCTTTTCATTTCTACTTCGTTGTGTTAGTCAAATTGTACATGGAAATGTAGTTAGTCGTAATAAAATCTATTAAATTTTCTGGAAATTGTCTTCTACATTATTATTCACGAGGTTTTTAACGTTAGTGCGTTGAGTATGTCACTAATGATGGATTACCTCTAATAGTTCCATTGTTGCTTGTTTTCTTTCATCGGGAGGATGGATTGATATTCTTGATTTCTGCTTTTCTAATTTATCTAAAAAAGGGCTGCTTAAATGGCTGAACTCAGTCTGGATTAGTCTTTGTTTTCCTCATGCTTGTTAAAGAACTGAGTGCTTCTCCTGAATTGATCTGCTACATTACAACGTTAACGCGTCTTCACAATTTTTGCGGAGGAGTAGAAGGCGAACAAAACATATCTGGCTTCAATTTAAAAATTAGCTTCTTCAAAATATGTTGTGTTGTGTGCGTCGAAATATGAGGTTGTCCTCGCGCAATTCAGCTGTGTGAATGCTCAAAGCGCTTGCGCATTTTCCAATTTCCAAACTGATTAAGATTTCTGGGTCTTTATAATGCCCGGTGTATTTTTATGTGTTCCTATTAGAAATGAAATATGTATGATCGCTTGAAATCTATTTTCATAAGTTGGTTTTCGTCAAATTTGTTTTGCGTATTTGCTGAAGGTAGAAAGGAATCATAGCTTTGTCGCTTGTCTCAAGTCTGATTTATGATTATTTTCGTGTAATTCGCTCTCCTGACACTTAAGTTGGGCTGTCTATTATATTATATGCTAAAAGTTGAGTGCAATATTGAGCTTGTGACTGAAATTTCCAATGCACTATCATCGTCACTGTCGTTGTGGAACTGAACTGTAACTCGACAGCGAGCGTTTGGGGGAATCTTGCAATACATTCATATTTCTAAATTTCACGCCTCGTCTGAATTTTGTTTCTATGCTCGAAATCAGTGTCGAAACTAAGCGTACTTCTTGAGGGGGCGACAAAAGATTTAAGTCTTCAATTCAGTCATTTCGTTTCTAGTTAATCAGGAATTTGGGAAGGACAAAGGGTCTCAATACGTTTTTCTCGGGAGTTGTATCACACACTAGCTGCTTCTTGTATTGTTTGCCACGACTCTCGGTAACGAACAATTATTGCATTTATATATTGTCCGCCGCAGATATGCATGTAAAGAAAAGGAAATGAGTTTAGTTTCAGTAAGTAGATGAATTTTCTTACTTCTAAAACAATGTTGATCAGATATTAAAACCCGATAAACTCTACGGGCAAAACTAACTTCGTAAAGTGAGAATTTATTTATTTAAACTCAATGTTTACAAGGGACTAAGTCAGCTTAGAAGTCAATATGTAGAATGGGTTCAAGAACGGACAAGTAAAAAGGAATAATTTTAAATAGTCCCATAATTCACGTCACAACGCGCGCGCTCGAATTCACCTCAGTTTCTCCACCAGTGAAGCTGGAGGAATGTGTGATAAACAACGGCTGCTCGAGTCAAGCATCGTCAGAAGAGACTCGCTGCAGCGAGGCATCTCGCACCACTGCTTACAGATTATGGGAGGGCGTTTGCAGTACACATGCTTCACCGATTTTCAGAAATTTTACTAAACTCGTAGTTTTTATAGATGCCGGTGAAGGCGACAGTTCTAATATAAATCTTTCATTAGGATCACTAACCTGAGTAACAATTCTTCAGTGTTAGTCACTACTAGAGGCAAAGAAGTAGGAAAGATATAAGAATGAAGAGTTTACCGAACAGGGGCTTGGGCAAGAGTTTTAGACCGTATAAATGCGAAAAAATTACTTTACACTAAAGACGCAGCGATAAAAACAAGGTTAGTTTGTGTTGTAGAACTGCATTTCAGCAACGTTGTTCAAGCTCAAGTAAGTTCAGCGTTAAGTGTTTGGGAATTTCGTAAC
The DNA here is from genome assembly GCA_014899125.1 of Orchestia grillus. NCBI lineage: Eukaryota > Metazoa > Arthropoda > Malacostraca > Amphipoda > Talitridae > Orchestia > Orchestia grillus. Next base: position 17,346 of record VOMN01140352.1, read on the forward strand.
AAAAACTATAGATAGATCATGTGAAATAATGGACTCGTCGGTACGAACAAAATAATTGAGATGTAGTTCCCAAGTGCAGTCTATGCAGGCCTTTGCCACCATCGGATATCTGCACGCAAGACCTCGCTGCAGACACTTGACTATGCGGGCCAACATCCCAAAACAAGACTGGGGCAGTGATGCACAACTTATAAGAGTATAAATTGGTTGAGTGAGAAAAAAGTGAATATTTTAGAATGCCAGAGTACGAAGTTAAGGTATGAAATTGAGAACGAAATTCCTTGTGTTTAATCATTGTGGATCTCCGAGGTCGGATGAGTGTCAACGGAAAACATTGAAGTTTATAAAATTAGAGAACTATCCACACGTAATCTTTCTTTCTTGACCATGAGGTGATCGTGGGGTGCTGTGCATTTTGTCTTGAGTGAAATGGCATCGTGTTGCTATGGTGATTTGTTTCGAGATTGCGTGCTCTAATTTTCTTCGTTCAATTCTATTTGATTCACGTGCGTCGAAAACGCCACTTTTATTTATAAACTGATCAAACTTTTATGTCAATTTGATTTTGAGGAACTGTCACGTAGTTTATTTAAGTGTGGAATCTACTCCTTTAATTTCAATTTATTTAGAGGATTCCATGTTTTGGGTATATGTACTGAACAACCCACCGTTAAGTCCAGTACGCTTGTTTGTATGTTTTTGTGTACCCTTTGTGATGTTTCTCATTATACCATTTGAGTGCTCCTTGAAATGTATTATCAGCCCATGTCATTTTATTAGGATGTATACGGTGTTCATCATTTTATTTAATTTGCATAAGTTAACGCAGGCCTTCTTATTAGTTTGAGTTGAATTTAAGATGTAGATAACTGTTTTCAAGGGAAGATGAGAAGTCCACTAGAGCATTACAGGCTTGTATGAAGACTAAAGCTATCCATATTGCCCCTGGACCTTCGTCAAAGACAGCTTCAGGCTTGTAGAAGTCTGATGTACGTTTTGCCTGGTTAATGACTGATGATTGTCAGTCCTGTCGTTCTCTCTATAATTTAGTAGCGGCCGCAATATCGTACGAGTAGGTGAAGCATTCCGTTCTGATGTCTGCGTGTCTTCATTTCTGTTTGATATTGACTGTTCATTTTTGCATGTCCTAGTGTCACAAGGAAACGGGGCCTTCTCTCATTTCTATAGTTATAATGTTGGTAATTTCAATCTGAGCATTTTTACCTATCCTTTTCAGTGTTATTTAACTTTGAAAATTGAAGTTTATACAATGTTTTTGCGGTGGACAGTTCGTTAACATTTTGACCTGACGTCCCGTTTAGATTTGCGTGTCTCATCTAATGCATTTTGTATTTTCAGCAAAAAATTACGGTTTACAAAAGTACTCTTTTAGGCATAATGACTCTCTCCCGGTAAAGTATTACTAACCTTCATTACAAAAAGGTGATGGTAGTATTCCTAGGGTACGACGTTGTCGTGGTCCAATTCCCCACAAGATAGCATTTATTCTTACCAAAAACTATATTTTACCTAGAGGGTGGCCCAATTATTAGATCGACATCCTCAAAAATTGCACATTTTTCGTTCACCGTGTGTTATATTTCCTTTTCAACTTTATTTTTATGAGAGTAATCTTTTGCTCTGTAATCTATGAACTTTGCCCCTTTTAGGTGATATAATTGGTAGTCTTACATACTTCTATGAGAACATTTTGGCGATTAAATAATGTGTTAGGAAAATCATTGTCAAATTACTAATATCACAATCATTTTTCAAACACCTACAATGTAGAGCTAGCCTATCTGTTACATCAACTTTCACAAAAACTTATAGCAGCACATAACCTTCCAACTTCAATGCGACATACGCACTTAAATTCGCGGATCAGTCGCACTTTAGGTAATGTCCATTATTTGTAACCCTGCCTTCTCCCCAACTAATAGAATGCGTTTATTATCGCCTGATGTGACTACCTTCACTAAAACTATCATCTAGTTTAACTTTTATACCTCAAACAAAGAAGTTATATTTCAAATCCCTGAGTTTTTTTTAATCGTCGCTCTAATAATTCAGCCACTTTGTGTATTTTTGCTTTAAAGATGATTTTTTTCTAAATGCTTGCTATGTGTTGATTCAGTTTTTGCGTTTTCTCTAAGACGAAAGCATTGTAGTTTGAGATTCATTTGTCTCCTGAGGATGGTAGGAGTACATCTTCAACTGCAGTGCTCCTGTTAGCATCTCTACAGGACGTGATTTTTTTGGTATGATACGAGTTTCCGGCAGCAGATTGAGCAGCACGTACTGGATGTTGCAGTCTCTACTTTCTTAAGCCTATTTTGAAGTTACCCTTTTTGTGTGTTATAGGGAGCAGATGTATCATTTAGGCGACATATTCTATGCTACGATCTCATCCGGTCTTGTATGGTTCGAAGGGGTTTTAAATGGTCGCAATGCCGTTTTTGGATCGGATGTGCTCCTCTAGCGTGATAATAATTTTAACTGTGTTATAAAGAGTGGCGAATTCCACTCACGATTAAAAGTTTCGCTACAATGTGCGAATATTTTAATTTTGTCCTCTGCCCCGCGCGACCGTTGTTCGAATGGATCGCTATCTGGTTGCGGAAATTTGCGGGTTTATTTTGCAGCATCCAGGGCAGCCTCAAGTTCTTTTTACACTCTTTGCGCATTTAGGAACTCTCCGGTGGCAAACAAATTTGAATTCTCGTAAACTGTAAAGTATTCAAAACGTCTGACAAGTGACCTAGGATTTTTTTAATTTCAATGTCATTTAGTTTTTTTTAACAGGTTTTTAATATTTGCTCTCTATGTTCGCCCAGGCTTTCATCGCTACGAGATAGACTGAAACATTTATGGTGTTGTTTACGAACACCAGGTAATTTTTAAATAAATTTTTTCTATCATGTCTTCGTGTGTCTGCTTGTCTAAAGTATTATATAATTTTATCGAAGTAAATGTCTGGGTTCCATGATTGAAAGAGTTTTCCGCGCACACATACTTTCGTGTCGTACAATTCGTTCAACAAGCGTGTGTTATGAATTTTTACCAATCAATTCAATTAACGGGGAGGGTGACTTGCAAACAACTGGACTCATTGTTACGGGTAAACGAGGGTAATTATTTACTTTATGTGGGCGGATTCTTCACAGACTTCGTCACTTAATTTAGAACCTTCATTCTAGTCGTATCTTATTGTACTTCTTAGGTTAAAGAACGGAATCATATGTGAAAAATGCATGGAATCATAAAAAAAACGAAATCATACCTAATCTCCAGCCCTGATAAGATACAACGCTTTCACACGTTTGCGTTATGCAATCTACGGAAGTCACGGCCAAGTTTTCACGAGTTCTCACTACCCACTATTATGTTAGTTAGGTCAAGCCCAACTTGAGTGGTCGCGGTGAAACCTAACATAACGTAATCCAACCAGAAGGATGCACGGGAGTTTAGGAAAGAAGAACGTCACAGCTTGTGCGACCTGAACTGTTTTCTCCCCAAGTTCTTCCGTCAAAGACCACATTTTTTTTAAATTTCCCCCCGTCTAATACACGAAGTACAGTAGGATTAGAATGGAGGCTGTTAGGTAAGAGACAATGTTTGTGAAGTATGCCTAGATATAATTAATGTTCTATACGTTTTGAGGTACATATTTATTTGATGTTTTGTGCGGGACGGGAATGTTCTATTTTTAAAAGTGTAGGATTATTTTTACATTGCTAAATCTCATTTTTCATTGCACTATATGCGATTTTTTGAATACAGATTTGACTTTGTACGCGGTGCGGGAATATTCTCCGTTAACAAATTTAAGGTTGTCGAGAGTAAATATGATACGGAATCGTAGTTGTTGAACGTATGCGTATGCAAATTGCGTATTTTCTTTGATTGATGTTGATAGGGTTGATGAACATGTTTTTCTGGTCGAACAAGCGTTGAAATTTTGACCTACAATCAAAGTGCACACGTAACATTCGAAACGTTCAAGAACACGCTGGCGAAGAGCTGCCAATGAGCTATGTTCACATGACCACTTCCTCTTATTGTTTCCCGTGCAGATATGATGAACTGTTCGTGTGGTTGTCGCTCAAATGTTCATTATTTTTTTGGCAAGTTGCGAAGATAGAGAATAGAATCGTTTTTCAATTGGTTTACGTGAAGTCTAACCAGTTCCTGTGTTAGATTCTGTGCAAGTCTTCTAATTTTGTGGGTTACGTGCAAAAGTTTTTTTTTTTCTCTGGATGAAGCATTTATCTATTTGGTTGTATTATTTAGGCACACGCATATGTAACAGTCACTTAATTCGGTCGCGCAGGAATCTGATGTTTTATTGAATCTCGCGCAAATTTCTGTTATTTGAGTCAAGTTCACTGATTTTCATTTTGTTTCAGCGTACATTAACGATTTGCATTTTTCTAATTCTTGCGTCGTTGATAAAGTACTGGCCCAAATTTCGCCAGTTTTTGCAGTCATAAATTTTCTAAAAGGATCGCATTTTACCTGTGAATAGAAGCTTCCAGCGTGTAATATACGTGATACCAGGATCCCTGTTCAGGTAGGTTGGCATGGTTGATATAAAAACGGGGATGCTGATCCGATTTCGTTTGATTTTGCCTAACTTTTTTATTTGAGTATTGTTAGAACGGGTCAAAAGAAAGACCATGTCATTATTGAAATTCAAATTCATGATTTATTATTCTTGTGATGTTACTGCTACTAATCATTTACAAATTTTTGCGGTCGTCACTGACTTGGTTCGATATTTTATGATCGGTGAGGCGCGCCAGAGTTGTCATCGATTTAAAAGCAATTATGCTGACCTGCGTCACCGAGATTTCTGTGGATCTCAAAATTTAAACTCTGCATTTCAGCCACTAGCGTCACGAATATTTCATTTGCATAATTAGCTGCTCTTTTAATACTAGCTGACCCAAAGTTCTCATTAATCGAACAAATGATGGATAAAATTAAAATTTTAACTACATAATGTGTAATACATCCGAAAGGTACACTTTTGCACGTGTCAGGTACCGTCATTCTTTTGCGTGAGTATTTTTTCTTCTTTATAATTCGTGGATTCGCCTTTCCGTTTGTGTATTTGAAATCGAGTGTTTATTGTATAGACCTGCACAGGCTGTGTACAACTCTGATTGTATCATGAGAGTGTATATTAAGCGACCTTAAACTGCTGGATTTGCCCCTCATGTCACTGATACTTCTTCTCCATTTGGTAAAAAATCGTCCTAATTATTGGAAGTTTAAATTTTGACTTAGAAAATATCACGGAAGTTTTTTAAGGTTTTTTCTAAACATTTCTACTTTCAGGACAGTTAAATGGTTTTTCTATGACAAATTATGAAATTGGTGGTTTATAATAACACTTAATTTGATTGTAATTAGCGAACATCTTAACCTTGCATCTAACTAATTGAGTTTTTAGTGTTATTTAACAATGTGGAGAAAAAAGTATTTTTGTTGTTGCAAGACAGTTTCAATATTTCATTCGAAAAAAAGCACTATAATTTAATCTCCCGCTGACATCCTTTCCTTCGAAATGCCTCTTCAGGGCGTTGTCTGAGGGTAGATTCTATTTGAATTATTTCTGCTTCTGATTTACGCATGATACTTTTGTTCGGGTTATGATAAAAGTACTTCAATTTAATTCGGGGACTGTTTATGCTAAAAGTGTTGGCTATAAATGAAGAAACCCTAGGAAATAAAGATAGCTGGATAGGGATTACATGAAGTGCTGAAGGTCATAATGTGAATTTGGGCTGAGCCAGAGGAAATTGAATACGTTGAAGAGATATGTTATGCGTGATTATTATTTTTATCACACAAAATAGAAATAGACGTAAAAAAGTTTTGGCAAATCAGTGTACTAAAAATTTACAAACTGCAATTGTGCAGTTTAATGTCTTTTAATCTATTTTGCTTACTTTTAAGAATATCTTTTTTGAGAATTTTTCTAAATTACTGAATCAACGTTTGTTTTCGCAATGAGCGAGTGATTGAGAAACTAGTTTATATAGCCTTTACATGAAAAGTGTTGTCATTGGCCAAGACAACGCTTGGGAGTTATGGTGTGGTCTTCGGGCGTTTTTTGTGCATAAGCGTCTTGAGAGCGATGCTCAATTATTATTAGAGTTGTACCATGAACATTCGTGAATGATACCTTGATTGTAAATGTGATAGCGTACTAACGGACTTGCTAGGTAAACTCAGTCGTAGCAGAAAGGAGCATTACTGCCCGGCTGTAACGATTCATTTTAATGTTGTACCGAGCGAGGGAGTTGTGTGATCTTCCGCCCTTAAGTTCCTGGTTGTATTTTCTGCAACTTGTAAACGTACTTTATCAAATTATTTATGAGTGAGTTTTTTTTGCGATCCATCACTGCTTTGAGGCTTCTGTCTGAAGAAGCATTTCTCGGAGGGGCGAGTAGAGGATCATTTGCTTTTTAATCCCATAATTACTTAGGTGAAATCAAACCGCAATGCTCTGTTTTTCAGCTTCAACTAGATTCTTAATTTTGGTCTAGCGAACAGCGTTCGATTATTCTTGTGTATCCTATGAAATTCAAGATGTATGAAGCGCAGGAAATGTGTTTTTTCATAGTTGTGGTTTTAATTTATCTCTGACAATTTGAGTGCCAGTTGTGTGATCCTTTCATGTGATATTCCGGTGCTCACAACATGACTGCATATGAAATTTGGGTTATCTACCTCACGTGTTGTAATTATGGCTATTGTATTCTGTACGGTTTCATATTAGCATTAGAGGCCCGTTGGACCATATGCCCGCCAACGTAGTCCAAGAAAGGGTCGCGATTAGTGTTCATTTTATCCGACAGTGCTTCGCCGTCTTCGAAAATGTTTGAGTACGCAAACGTTGTACATAGACTGTACAGCTGCGGGTTAGTGGTCAATGTCAACAGCTCGTTTTCTGTGTAATTTCTTGTGCAAGTAGTAACTAGTTCAAAAATTATCCTAATGTAGATGGGTAGATAGATAATTGTTTTTGATTATCTATGAACAACGATGTGGTATATTACTTTACGCAAAGTTGAAAAAGTTTAATAGGTGATACATCGTTTGCATGTCTATAGTGTTTGATGACCACTCGGTATCGTATTTCCTAAATGTCTGTGTTAAAATCCTCGAGTTTAAACTGTGCTACATTTGTTTGTCGGCTATTGTTCATGTGCTAGAGTGAGTAGAGGGGGAAAATTGAGGTAACTCCACAAAATCAGCTGCGCAGGACTAAAACCAAGTTGCATTTGTTTTTGTTGGGCCATCCCTAGATGCTTCTTACCACGTACTATGAAGAGACAGTCAGAGATTCGTTATGAATTAGGGTGCTGTTCCCAGTGTTTAATTGCATGCTGCCGTTCAGGAGTGTATATTTAGTGACACCTATTCGCGCTGTGTGTCTTCATAAGGTTCAGGTGGAAGTTACCGCTTGCGTAGATAATACCCGAGAGCGATTTTTTTAAAATTTTAGAGTTTGTAATACTCCGTGAACGGTGACCTTCAGAGTTACTTTCTCATAACCTAAACTTATAGGAAATTATTACGTTCAGGTGTTGGTGGCCTATGTTTTTGATGATGCTTGTAATATGATAATATGAGGCGCTCCGGCCTAACAGGCGAAAACTTCAGCCTCATTCTTACTATTTTCTATGAGCATAACACTTACTTTTATCCTATCTATGTATTTTCTATACAAAATGACGCTATAAACCCACTGATATGTGCGTAAATAACATTTTATGACAATTTCCGTGTTATCAAACTTCAAGCGGCGATTACTCAAAACCTGTTTTTGGCATCTTTGCCCGTCGTGCATGGAACGTCTCGTACCACTACCATTTTGATGTTATCGACCGTTGAACCGAAATTTGGCGTCAGTACCCCATACTAATTAATGCGCGCCTTTTGTTAATTTTATTTCACTGCCGCACAACCTGTCGTCCTATTATTTACCTGAGTAAAATTGTGTGTATTAGTGGTACTGAATACTCAGTTGCATGACTGTTTCTCACGGATATTTCCTGTTACTCCCGCCCTAGTATCAGTTTTGTAGCAAATGCTGTTCGTGCCCATTGTCGAAATCACGAATGTTTATGATCTCCTGATAGTTGGTCTTTTCCTAATAGTTAGTCTTTTGATTCTTCCTCCGAAAAATTTATGTCGAGACGAAATGTTCTCTCTGCTCTATAGTCTAGCAGTTAGCTTTAAAACTTTGAAGCTCCGAATTACTTGAGAGTTCAAGAAATTATAGAAAAGTTCAAGGAACTTACTATTTGATGGCTGCAGTGTGCATGCTGCCGGGAACGTGAGGGTTTAAGTGCGTTATTCCAGAGCGTCCAGTAAAATCTAAACTATTATTCTGGAAAAAATATAAACTTTTTGTTCTTAATTTGCCAACTGCAAATATTTCTAAAATATGTTGCCGTGTAATCTTAACCGTTTCTGTGTAAATGCTTTAAGGCATGGAGTATTATTCACATTGGAAACAATGGTCGTTTAATTATGCTAGCTCCTGATTACTAACGACGACCACTTTCTCTGGCCATAAAACGGAAAGTATGTATTCCTAGGTATGATGTAGATTGCCTGTGTTTGCAGTCAATTATTCTTTTCAGCTTTACTGTAATCGATACGGAACGTAAAGTCACTGGTTCATTTTTCTTTTTCTAGTTTTCCACGTATCTGATTCTCACAATCATTCTCACTCCCAATTGTTCCCAAGCCGCTGCGTATTTTACCTTCAGTTTCTTGGACTTGTATCTCCCATGAGAGTGCAGGGAATTGCTCTTCAGAGTATCTTGAGGGATTTGTGTATCTTGGTAGCTAGGTACTATGAGGTAGGATTCCCGAGTTACCCTCCTGTGGATAGTACCAGTCCGTGGAAGTTCAGCTTAGGGAACTGGCGCGCCAAATTTTCAATTTTACTACAAACCTCTAAACCAACAACACTTTTTCGGCTGTTTTGGGTTTAATTTTGTAATGAGGTAGGCTTTACTGCTTTTTTACTAATTAACCTTCATGTGAGTGGACTGCGTTTTCAATACTATATCTGTGAACTGCATTCCTCAATTTCTCAATTTTGTCCCTCAACCATTGTTAAAACATTTTTTTGAGCGAATACGTTCATTCAATTCGCGTATTTTTATATTCATAAAATATCTTGCGCGTATCCAATTCGCCTCAAGTTTTCACTTTAAGTATTCTGAAATTTCTCGGACGACAGTACATTCCTACTTAACTTTTAGCTTGTCTCAACTATTTCTGCTGATTGTCTCGTTTTCTTTGATATCTACCTTTCTTCATAATAACAACTAATTCTCTATCGCACATACGGTACCCTATCTCGTGGACAGTGCAACACTCAACGTGGGTTATTAGGTTAACCACAGTGTTTCTGTAATCGTTGTAGCTCTCTTGGGTTTCAAGAACCCGAACATTTTTTTTTTATTCTCAAGTACCTCAATTGTGAGTAGCTTCCCTTGCTGTATTGCTGCTGTTCACGTCTGCAAACCGATATTCTTGGCTACTTTGTGCTAGCGATGTTTTGCTGCGGACCTCGAATGCTGTGTGTGCGCTCGGTGATCTCATGACTGTTACAAAATTAATTATGCAGTTATGGATTCCCGTTTCTGCTAGTTATTTAATTTATATTTTAATGGTTCTAAGCTCTTGTTGTGGTTATGGGATAAATCGATGCCCCGGAATATTATCCAGCAGTGTTCTTTGAAAACTTGACACACCTAAGGAATGTGAACTATGTCTAACCCATTCATGCATTAAGTTTATCCCTCAACAAATCTTGCTAATTTTTAGAAACTAGTCGTTTGAAGGTCATTTACATCAGATGTAAAATTTGAATGAAAAACATTGTCCAATTGCTGTAGTAAATGCGATTTCATAAACGGTACGGGTTCCGTCGTGAGATACCAAAAGTCGAAGTTGAGAAATCAATTGGTTTCACGTCACTTTAACATTTCATGCATGAGTTATATTTGCATAAAAAAGTAGAGACACCTAATAATCAATTAAACTTCTATATCCATACCATCTGTTACCATTGCTCTTATTTGGTATGATTACCATCACGCTTACAAATGCTTAAAAACGTACGCTATGCATTGATGGGTTAAGCTCCTATCGAGGAGAAGAAAGCTGATTGTACCTGCCGCCGTCGTCACTGCTCTTGAGAGAATTTCTGCTCTTGAGTGGTTTTCCTAGCCATCCACCGCATATTTAAAGACATTTTAGAGAAATCAGCTATGGCTTGGTTTTGTTAAGTGTATTTCTTTCTTTCCCTCTATCTTGAGAGGAGGTAAAAAAGGGGGAGGGGGTGAGGGAAATGTCTTCAATATTTCATGGTCAATTTTATTCTTCAATTTCGTGTGCCGTTTTTATTCTGTCTGTTACTGTTTCAAAATTTTCGAGGGGAAGGGGGAGGGGGAGCTAGTTTGATCTGTGATACTGTGCGCTGAATTTGGGTGGGGTGTCGTGTTTCTCTGTACGTTTTCGTTTTCATACTGTTTGGTATGGTCACGTAGTGATAACTAATATGCATGCATGTTTGACTCACGTACAATTTTTTAGAACATTTATGCTTTTCTATTACGTGTTTTTGCCTCTCTGTATGATGTATGTTTTTAAAGGGTTCAGTATTTTGTATTTTCTCGGTTTTAAGTACAAAATTATAGTCCTGTTGTTCTTGGCGTCAACACTATAGCATTTGCATGCAGTTAGCCAAATTTATATTGACTTATCAACGTATGTTACTTTTTATAATCATGCGGTGCACGATAGCAGTTGAAGGTTTGCTGCTGTAGTTCCATTCCTATCCTTTTAATGACTAGTTCACTGAAGTTAATTTTTGTTCTCAAACTGTGAGAAGTACAAATTTACCTTAGCTTTTGGCGAACTTGAGTCTAAGTTAGCCTTCAGCAATACTTTAACCTTTTCAAATCTAAAATTTACAACTTCTATGCGAATTTTCCGAACCGGTATACTTTTGTAATTCAGAAGAATGACCTTTTCACTGAAAGGTTGTTACAAAGAAGAAGAGCTCCATTTCTCTCTTCCTTGATCAGTACTGAGGCCGTTCGAGGAACCTGAGCTTGGTAACATAAGCCCGTTGGTAGAAATCGCCCGTCGAAAGTTTTTGTTCTGGCATTGCATAGTAAGGCACATGCGCTTCCTGCCGACGATGTTCCTTTCTGTAACTGCTATGAATATTTTATTTGTCGATGGGCGTTCGGAGTTTGTGACTATAACTTACATAATGCTGGGAAATTTGGAAAGAGTAGCTATTTGAAACTGTCCACATATATGGATGTTTGTAGTATATGTACGAATAGTTCGTCAGTATTCTTCTAGCATGGACAGTATCGATGTCTGTTTAACGATTTTCATTGTTTTTTAGATAAAATTATTGAGAAGTTAATTAATCATATTCATTTAGAAAAGAATCCCATCATATTGAATGAGAAGTGCTAATAAATATTATGTCAAATAATTTTAGTCGCACGAATCGTTGTGAAAATTAATGTTCACTTCTGGGGTGCTTTGAGTGTTTAGAATATATTGTTACTCAATCGAGTAAGAAAAAACTCTTTCGATGTACAGTTATTTTATGTACTAATCTGCATATAGCACCAATTCAACTGTTTTGAGATATTCACGACATAGCATGTTACCAGTTGGAAAAGATTTAAATTTAGCGGTAGTTGCACATGTAATTAGTGGTCATATCTTAATTTTGTGCTGTGTATAGCTCTGTTTTCATTACTTCAGTGGCTCTCAGGTAGCTCTACATTTTCAGTTTTTCAAGGACTAAGGCTTCATATTCTTCTAATTTCCTATTTTAATATTAGTCCCGCAAAGAACACCAGAGCACTTGATTCATAGATACCTTCATAGACGAAGTTTTCTCTTGTCTTGCGCAAATAGTACTGTGTCAGAACAGTCGTCTTAATTTAATTTTGCTAGCCGTTTCTCTGTTAGTTACAAATTCCTGACCGAGATACCAAAATGTGCTTCTGAATGTTCGATGCGATGCCTTTCCAATACTTTGCTTAATTGTCGCGTTTTTTGGGAAAGTCCCGTGCTTCCCTTCGCACTTACTGATAATAATTTTATCAATTAAAAGGAGAATTTATCGAAGATTTATTTGCTTCACCCTTTAAAGTTCTGTGTACGGTTTGGAGATTATTAATGGGCCCATAAACCTTTTCATTAACTAATACAAGGTCCGGCAGAGAGGACGGACGGTTTTAAAAACGTCATAAAACAGTATAACTCTCTCAGTATATACTTGCAAGTATATACGTCCGCCCTGACTGCCGCACCCAGTATAAGATTTATAATTTTTCTTCGGGCTTTTGCTTACGCGTAATAGTAATCAGAGGGAAGGTGTTCATAATTCATGAAGATTCATGGATATCGAAATTGTATTGTTTGATAAGTTTTATTTCGCTACCACCAGAAAAAAACTTTTTACCCAGCTCATGGATGCAAGGTCTCAACTATGTAATGTTCATCCCACTATATTATAGTAGCTCCGTGTTGCTTGGTCCGTCCGTCCGTCTGTCACGCTCTTGAGGGTTTAGATAGGAGAAAATTTCCTGGTCTGCGTTCCCAATCAACGAGACCGTCAGAGAAGGCATTCCGTATCAGTGATACTGAAAATAAGATTTCATATTTTTTTCAAATTTATAAGGAATGATTATCAAGACAAAATAAGCAATACTTAGCCGAAAGTATTGCTTTCGGGCAAATTTGCTCTGACCGTCTTCAGGGACCGATGTACGGTCAGAGCAAATTTGACCGAATGCTCGGGGTAAATAAAATACAGTGTATTGATTATCCTTTCTTATAAATTTGAAAAATGAACTCAAGACGTCCACTATTCTCGTGGCTGAGATTATTTCAAGTCAGATTTACATTAAATAAGAGGGCATCGAAACTAACATCATTTGTCCCTCCATTTGTGGCGGGGCTTGTCTGCTAGTTCCTGCAACATGTGTTGAATATTTCTTCTCTGCATCACGTACGGCTCGTATGGAGGTTGTAGGGAACCCCTCATGGGCGTCTCCTGGTGGCGTTGTCAACCCGCAACTCCTTGCCGAGTGCCCTGATGGTATGGTTTTCTTGGACAATAAATTTGAAGGAAACCTAAAATTCGGGTGTCCTAGACCTGCCCGAGCCCCGACGATGTCGTTTGCGAAGGAAATCGTTTCATATCACTACTGCTAGTCTCCAGTTCTCTCCAAACTTTGAAGACTAATGTTATAGCATCCTAGTATTTCTCAGGTAGCAGGTATTTCAAGAAAACAGCGATCTCAGAATTGGAGTGTCCTGCAGCCACGGAGACGATGATGGCATGTCTCTTCATTTCTTGGGTGAGTTTATTTTTTTTGCTGTATTTACCTGCAACTAAAAGATGTGTTGCGATGGAGTACAGGACACTTTGGTCTCTTGACAGTGTGTGTTCTCAAAGAGCTGACACCCTATAGATGTGTATGAGAATTTTTGACTAGTCTGGGGCCTCCCTGATTCAATCGACGTACTCAGAAATTAACGCCTACCAAATTTTTAGTACAATTTGGCTTGTCAAGTTTGCAAGATAATTTTTCTTTTGTGAGTAGACGTTATGCCAATCAATAAAGAGTCCGCTTTTGTCTCTGCAGTTCGCTGGTCTTAAAGTATCGAGTGCTATTTTATTTTGCTCATTGTTCGCAAAATTGAGAAATATTGTACTGGATCGTTTTCACACGTCCATCTTTAATCAGATATTGAGGTTGACATTCCTTAGGAAAGTAGTGAACTTAGACCTGTTTGCGAAAACCGTTCGATGCAACCACACCTATCCTAAATATGTCCCACAAGGAGAAGCGCATTATCAGGGCTAATTTTATACAGGAAAACTAACTTTTGCAATGTCTTTGTTACAGATGAGGCTCTAGCTACGTTGGATGAGCCGTAGCTTGGATACTTCATGGAGCCTTTCGTCCCAGTCGCTTTCGGCGCCAACAAGGAGATGGAGGTGAGGTGATGCTTTGGGCTGGGGTCATTGGTAACGAACTGGCGGGACCAATTTGCCAGGTGTAAAGATCACTAGCAAAACCTATACCCGGTTTCTGGATGAACACTTGTCATCATGGTTAGATAACCAGTCACTTGCATGTAGAAGTCAGCTAATATTAACGTATAATAATGCTAAATATCATTCAGTCAGGGCTGCCATTTCAATCCTGAATACTATGGCCATCAAAGGAGAACATCTCATGGCTTTACCTTTGGCTTCACCCGACCTAAACCCCATCAAACAACACAGATCCATCATGAAACAAAAGATTTGTGAGAGAGATGAAGAAAAACTGTTGGGAGATCAAACGTGTTATTGGGTCCATAACAGCTGCTTAGATTAATCGATTAATAGATTTCATGAACAAAAACTAGTTGATGTAATATCGAAGCATGGAAATTATATTGGCAAATGACATAGTCACTACTGTGTTACTACACTTTCCTATTATGTATTGTGTTTTTTTGTTTTCTCTTGTTTCCTTAAATACATTAAATATTCTTGCAAAGAATACGAGTATTTAGTGTTTTATTGGCTTACAAATTACATTTTCAGCACTTGCTATAAAGCTTGACGTTAGAAAACGAAGCAGAACACATTAATTGATATAATTTAGTAGATATTGTATTATTCGTCAGGAAAATTCATAGGGACAACTCTTAATTAGGATCCTTCTTGCATGCATTGGTCACTTTGATACTGTACCCTATACTGAAAATATTTTTGAAGGACTAACTTACAACAGAGCGTAACATGCTGTTTATGTCGTACGTGTTTTGTACATAGTTAAATTAGGGTTCACTCGTAATTTTGGGTATTATTTAAATGTTTCTGAGTTGAGCGCTCACATGCCCAATGCATGAAACTAAAAATTTTGATCATAAATCCTGCGTAAAACAAGTGCGACGTACAAGGTAGGCCACGAAAGTTTCCTTTTCTTCAAATACTTACAACCCCTTGGCTAATGGTCATAGAAACTGACAAGTATAATGGTCATAGTATAAAAGTTAAAAACCTTGGAAATTCGCATAAATGAAACTCCAGTAGCATTTTTAGATATCGTATCTTCAGTACAAGATTNATTTGGTTGAAATCGGAGGTAGTCATTTTTGTACTAATTTTTGATAAATAACGTAAGGGTATAACCTTACGATTTCACTCGACATTTGCAAAAATTGTCTCCTATCATCATTGAATCATTCTACATAGTTAATACCATAGTATACAAGTTTAAATTCTTGAAAATTCGCATAAATGCAACTCCAGTAGCATTTTTCAGATATCGTAGTTTCACTACAAGATTGTTTCATTCCTTATTACCACTTCCAGACGTTCTAAGAACGATTTCCATTAGGAAATCGTGATCCCTAGTAAATACCAAACATTCACATTCAATTTGGTTTAAATCGGTGGTAGTCATTCATTTGCTAATTTCTGATTAAAAACGTAAGGGTATAACCTTAAAATTTTATTTGACATTTGCAAGAATGGTCTCCAATCATTATTGAATCATTCTACAACTTATTACATTAGTAACATGTTTAAATCTTTGAAAATTTGCATGAATGCAACTCCACTTGCATTTGTCAGACAGTGTATTTTCAGTACAAGGTTGTTTCATTCCTCATAACCAGTTCCAGACGTTTTAAGAAAGACTTCCATGGGTAAATCGTGATTTCTATTTAATACCAAACATTCACATTCAATTTGGTTGAAACGGAGGTAGTCATTTATTTACAAATTTTTTATGAAAAACGTAAGAATATAACCTTACAATTTTATTTGGCATTTTCAAAAATTGTCTCCTATCATCATTGAATAATTCTAGATAGTTAATACAATAGTATAAAAGTTTAAAACTTTGGA
>VOMN01140368.1:0-21351 GCA_014899125.1 Orchestia grillus
ATTTTGCACCATAATTTTCAATTGAACTCTGAGATTCTACGCTTGTCCCCCTCCGCTTTGGATTATTTTTACGATTCCAGGTCTCTACGCTGCTTTGTGCTAGGTTAGTGTTGACTGCAGGTTTCTACGCCGCTCTGTGATAGGTTAGTGTTGACTGCAGGTCTCTACGCCGCTCTGTGCTAGGTTAGTGTTGACTGCAGGTCTCTACGCCGCTCTAATGTTGGCTACAGCACATCCCTGAGCTAGCACCCCTTATCCAGTGTAAATAAGAAATAAACCTCTTAAGAAGGGAACAAAATATAAAACATCATTATTTGTTTATGTATTCTATCCACAGAAGAGTACGGACCTGAAACGTGTGGGACAAACGGAATCGAAGTCCTCAAAAAACGAAGACAAGAAAAAGAAAAAGAACATACAAGGTAAATTAAAAACAATGAACATTATTTGATATACTCTGCTTGGCATTTGGTATAATGATTACCATGTTCCAAAAGTACTAGGTTAAAATTTTAAATAAATATTCAGAAAACATAATAATATGGAAACAGGTAGCCATGGTAGCAAACCCGTCGATGAGAAAAGCTTGAGTTTTTGACTCGCCCTTGCGCCTGTCAGCGAGGCCTCATGGCGCATGCGCCTGGGTCAAATGCGCCCAAAAGAAGGTAGAGCTAAAACGGTGTAGCGCGTGAGACTCAGAGTGAAGTTAACTGGTTCCGTGTGGCCAGCTGTCGGGGGCAGAAGCAACAGAGAACAAAGAACAGAGCTCATGCTGTTCTTTCAAAGCGTGGAGTTCGTTCAGGGTGAACAGAATAGTTCTTGAACAATAAATGTAGGATTAATTTTTTAACGGCAACCAATTCACGTTCTGTTCACTTGAAAGACAAGTGTATCTTCTTTTACTTTTTTAGAGGTGCTTACAAGATCTATAGGCGTTTTGCCATGCTAAAGCATATGAGGCAGAACTATATTTTTGTATATCTTTACAGTTGCACTGCTGTGAGTAGTTGAGCACTATAAGAAAATCAAATTTATATTTACTTCGAAAACTTTTCTCAGTAAAACATCCGTAAAGTGTCGAAGACTCTCGTGATTAAAGCTTATAGCAAACCACAGTAAGCTGAGGAATATTTACCTTTAATACAAGACTTTCATATGACGAAGAAGATGCATCGATCAGACAGGTACTCAAATTATGCATGAATGTAAAAAAAATAAGGAAAACCCTCAAGCGAAATGATCACTTGAAGGCTATCCGCAGGATCGATAGCAATGCACCAGAAATAATTCCCACAAGAACCATACCAAACTGAATTTCTTTACTTAAATTCTGGTCTTCCACGGCTTATTCTTTATCCCCATTCATATCTATTTCGCTCTCCACTGTATAATACTTCATATAAAAATCTTCGGCAAGCCAGAACCCACAGTCTTGTGGGAATTCTTCTTCATCCTCAAAATTAAAATGGATTTCTTCGAGGAAAACACTTGTTCTCGAAGTCGTAATTCGATGGAAACGGGGGTCATAATTTCAGTGTCGAGTTCAAATCTTTTGACACCCTCCAAATGGCGAACATCATTTCAAATCTCCCGTAGCCGGCCTAACGAGCTCAGCCTGCGGTCTGATAATGAAAGCCTGGTCAGGAAGCAGATTACATGGGAGGTTATAGCGCAAAACGCAACGTGAACGTGACGAACAAGGTCGGCACTCGTTCGCTTTCTGGTGAGGATAGCTGGATTTTGTGTTCTGAGTTTGGATGTCAGCATTTTCTCGGCCTGGAAATATTGCTGGTGTTTCCACGGCCTAGTGTTAAGCGATGAATTGCGGTTCTTCCATATTCATTTCAATATATTGACAGGATAGTACTACGTGGACATTCCACTCCGTATGTTACTAATTGATGTAGAAGCGTAGATGTGCGCTGCCATAAATTTTTCATACATAGAAAGAATTGGCAATTTGAAATGCGAAACTCGTTCATTTCACAAGAATGTCTAGATGATATTTGAAAAGGATAAGATAGTGTTACAATGGGGCGAAAAACTTACAGTAACGAAAGTAACATGGAAATGTTGAAAAATATTTCCAGGAAATCGTGGACTTTTCACCTTCGTGGACGAGTTATGATGAAATTAGAAAATCAATATACTCATCTTTTTTCAAGGCTAAAATAACCAAGCCAACGTCACCGTATTTCCATTTCTCAGCGAGCAATTTACGCAAAATAAATTTTTTTAGTGTCTTTATTCACTTTGACCTGAAGTTTATTTAATTCAACATCGTAACATGCAGTTTTTCTCGAAACTTCAATTGGTATTTAATTTAAAATTCACTTGGTATTACTTGGTAAATCACAATGGACTCACAGCGATGAACATTTCCTGCGTCTGATAGTTTAAGAAATACATTTTACTTTGAATATTGAGGTTCAACTTCTTCACGGAAATGCTGCCATGGCAAGTACCGTTTTAGTTCCCTAACGAAGCCCCAGCGCATCTCGGTTCAGAAATATTGCCTAGTCTATAAAGTAATCTTCGACGTCCTTCCGTCACCGATGCAGCGTTGAGCAGAGGCGAAACTTCCTCTTGTTATCCCTGGTGAAAAATGACTTAAAAAGTGTGTTTTTATTCGAGCACTTTTGAATTATTTAATAGAGCTTTCAATTTTGCAGCATCTCTTGAGCGTCAAACGATCATTGCTGCTCCTCTAGCGTGACAAGTTCAGTGCTGGAGCGGCGCACCCGAGCTTTCGAGGAACCCGCTCAGGGGCACCTGGGGGTCGCAGCTCGCATGAAAGTTTTGTACAAAATTTGGAATTTTTGCGCCACCGAAGACATGAACATATTGAATTTTGAGACTCGAGACAGAAGACAAGTCGTGTAATAAACAGGATCATAGTATTCGCAGTTTAGAATTTGCAGTTCAATGTGATTGCAATATGTTAAACAAAACATTCAGCAAAGGTACCGAGTGTTGGTTACTGCAATCATTGATTAGAGATCACGATGCGTGTATCAGAAGCATTATTGCAGGAGCGCATTACTTTTTATCTTAATTTCTCTAGGTATTGTAAGTAAATTTCACTTCATTTGTTTTAATATTCAAATTAAGCTCATTTGCTGTGGAAATCATTTTTCTCCGCATTCACTGCAGAAAAGAATTATGAAATGGCGAATAGAATGAATAATTAAACGCTGAATTATCAGTTAAAGTGAAAGCAAGTAAACTAGGAATCGATGCTGGTCAAGCAAGACGCATACTGTGAATTGTAATCCATAATACATATATATGACGGAGATTAGAAAAATGTCTCTTTATATTCAATTTAAGGACGTCATATCAGAATAAAAAAGGTGTATAATGAATTTAAATAATGTATACATATTTCAGAAATACTAAAAGCACATAAATTAAAACCACTTCATTTAATTTCGATCAAAATAACAAAACGCATAAATAAGGCGACGCCGTTAGCGAACATATTATTCACATGTCTTCCAGCCCAAATCAGCGGGGGCAAAAAGAATACGCCTCCCATTTATTCAGAAAAAGCTCTAAAATAGCATCCTTTTGAGGATACAATCGGCGGAAAAAGTATTTCACGATTAAAAAGCGTTCGACCCGCCACCGTGTCGTCCCGCAAACGGCCGGTCGATTGACAGAGGAGGCTTCAGCGAAGACGCTGCGTGGGAGCGCAGGCCAGCTGCCTGAGGCGTCCAGTGTTCACAGTGCGGAGGTGTGTTCCAATTTCGGAGGCCCTCTCGAGGTAGAGAGGAGCGGTCGAGGGTCTCAGCACCTCGGCCACAGCGGGAGTCCAGAGGCAGGACCAGAGATGAATATGCCTTGACCTTTGAAGAGCCCCAACAAAGGGAGGTAAATATTAATTACACAAATATAATTAGATAATTTTGCGGACTTCAAGTGCCCATAGCTAGGTCTCCTATCGCCATCGCATGGAAACTTGGAGCGGTGGAACCGGGAACCGGACTCGTGGCGGGAGGCCTAGGCAGGTGCATAGGCTGGGAGCTACTGTGAAGATCGAGGGGTTGAAATTCTAAATAAAAAATTATCTTCATGAATTATTGTGCTTATGGAATTTGAACAATCATAAATAGGTATAGTAAAAGATTATAAGTATGAGTATAAGAATACTTTCGAATTGTCATCCGAGTTTTAATTTTGACTCGGTGTAATTCTGTGATTGAGCTATAAAGAATCAAAGGGAAATGTACATGTAAAGACTCAGTTAGATTAAATTATGGGCTCGAAAAGTTGCAACATTTTTAAGTAAAAGGGAACTAATATAAGTAAGTCGAACTCTTAATCCAGGTAACCATCCAGTCAAGTTTGAACGTCTTAATAGACGAGCTAAAGAGTGTTTTTTTTTCAGAGACGCACTGTTTAACGTTGGAGTCGTTATATATAATAATTAACGATTTAAGGTGGAAAACAAACATCACGAAAAGATCTCACAAACAAAAAAGAAACAAAGATCCGGGAAATTAAGAGGAAGAGTTTGCTATGACGTAGTCCATCAACGAGCAGCAGTTCTAGCCCTCCGACTGAGCCGTCCACCCTGCCGCAGCGAGCCCCCCCAATGATAGTCATCAATGAAAACATATCTCTTGTGTACGTGCATTATTACTGTAAAATAATTATAAAACACGGAAATATGGACAGCAATCAAAGTTTTCTACAGACTTAAAAACCTTTGACGGTTCGCAGCTTAAGATTTGAAGTATATTCGCATTCTCCCTCTTTTTTTTGCATTGCACGCATGGCATGGAACTGATTAAATTAAGCCAAAGCTCAGCTCTGCTCTGAGAGCAAAAGCCATCAGAGGGTCACGCTGTGCCATGACAGCACGAATAGTTCAACCGAAGGACTGATGCTGTGAACTTATAGCTTGATGTTTTAATTTAAAAACTTTATTTACGCAACCACTAAATTTGAGAAAAGAACTCAAGGGTTTATTGCACACACTTCATATGAACAAGTTAGAATTTTCAAAGATACACTGAATTTCGCCGATATAATCTGGGTAAGCAATTATCATGATATCAAATTAACATCAGTGTTGAATTATATTATTACTTTGTTATGAAGTAAATAATCTCGTCCTGCCCTTTTGAAACATGCTTTACTTAGGCGTCATCATTATAATCTTTGAGCCTTAGAATTACCATCACATCGTTCTATTCCCCAACCTGTCTGAGCCGCCCTTCGATCTGTAGTTTATTTTTGAGTGCGTAACACTTTGTGTCGGAGCTCATTCAACTCTCCTCTTTGGTGTTCTCAGCAGCATTATTCTGTTCAAGAAAATGTTCCATCGTGCAACGAGAGCTCGTCTAATTCTCGATCTCTGCGTGCCGTCTCACTTCACTCCGGCTCTTTTCTCAGCTAAAGGACGGCCATTTCCTTCAAGGCAATATTCTGTTGCTCGCATCGCATTGTTGATGCCTCAAACCCTTTTAGCGCGCAAGCAAGTTGGTAACCCATATTCAAATTTGAGTACGTGTTTTACCTCATTGTCCGAGCACGCAAGCTCGCAATATTCCTTTCAATAACTAACGTTATATTCATCGCATTTTGGAGTATTTTCAGTACGGAATATTCAATTTGTAGCTCAAGATTTTTCTAGCTACACAAACGGCGCATTGCCGCACAAGTGTGTGTGAGCAGGGACCGTTTATAACTTTGAATAGCATTTTTTGAGATTCATGAATAAATTAAAATTTTAGAATTGGATTGGAGGAACATAAGCTTATGAACGTAAGCCATAAATGGCATCGTAACATATGGAAGTAAATACTCCAGAAAAACGCAGCTATTACTCAAAAAATAGAATAAGTATTTAAAACATCATACACAGGAATACCAACATGTGCAGCCATGGAACTCAGGCAAAAGGTCAGTAAATTTTTTAATACAAAGTGAATAAGTGCATGAATAACAAACTTTGACGTCACAGAAGTACCTACAGTAACTACATCACATGACACTCGATACCCTCATGAAAAAAAGAGTATAATTAGCATCAGCGTATTGCACCACAATGTTCCAGATGCACGCATCGGTTTAAGGTGACCAAAACCGTGTATATTAGGCTTCAAGAAGTAGTATTTTTTGCGCTTGAGCTTCTCCTGGCCGGTCGTGATGCGTGTCCACTTGTTGGAGTGCCTTCATGACAAGAAGTGGCACAATATTTGGCTGTTAATTCTGCAACGATACAAGCGTTCTGAGCTTTGAGCATCTTAGGTTGTAAATTTTATTTTAAATATTTTATCTACAAGTCGAAACGTCTCGAGTGAATGAATTGTAACGCGCGTCGAAACGTCTCGAGTGGATGAGTTGTGACGCACGTCGAGACGTCTCGCGAAAATAAGTTGTGACGCACGTCGAGACGTCTCGCGAAAATAAGTCATGACGCTTTCACTCTAAGTTTAGGAGGCAAAGATGGATTCTCTCTCATTATGATGTTGCGACCATCAAATAGAAATAGAAAGTTCTTAAGATGCACAGAAGAGCAGAACCTGCCCAACAATGTTTATGAATGGGAGAATAGAGCTTGCTTTTCAGATGATAATCTTTAAAATTGCTTTAAGAGTTCATCTGAAATTGTCCTACACTACCTATTCTAATGCCGATGAGCTTGAAAATTTTCAGAACAGAAGATGTATTTTTTCGTTTTTTTTTCTCGAAAGAAAGTGGAGTGAAATTTTTTTTGACCGTTGTGAAAATGAATTCAAGTGTATCATAAAATGTTGGTGCAATAAATAGTTGTTAGCCTCGATAGCCTCATTTTATAGCAGCGGGAAAGTGATGTGAATTTGGTGAAATTAGGAATATGGGATTTTCTTGGTAAGGATCTTTGTTGAGGAAAATTAGAAAGGCAACTGTAGGAACAACTTGAAGATTTTGCGGGGGGGGACGTTGACCACACTCTCACGGGTAGAGAGCTCTCGCTCGCGGTCTAGGGTTCTCGAAGGAAATTACTTTACAGGAAGGTCCTCGAGAGTGGTCTAATGGGTTAACCGCGAAATTTTAACAAGCTGTACAGAACACATTCGTTAGAGAGCTGTAGGCAGGACTTTGGACTCGTAGCGTGACATGAGGGTAAAAGGGAATTACAATTGGTTAAACTAGGTCAAACTTGGAGTGACTCGGAAGTAGATTTTAGGACAAGCGGACTAAACTTACGAATGAGATTAAACTTATGAGCGATTAAGGTTGGTATCACTACAACGGGTGTCGACGTATTTAAGATTAGTCTCCGTAGTTAAGTTAGTCTCTCCTTACACTGCCAAAGGAAGCGATGTAGTCAAGGCTAGTTTACGTTATTGAAATTAGGCTCACTGCCAAAATTGGAGTCGAGGACGAGACCCAAGTTTGGGCCACGCTAGCTGCCCACACACAGCACTTCCTTCGCCCGGAATAATGCAGTGTACAGGAACGCCTCAGAATTGTGAGGAGAGTTTTTGTAAAGCAGCATTTGAGAGCGAGACCATTTAAGCTGTTTCCTTTGAACTGACCTTCGTTTAAATAGAGCTTCCCCTCACAATACCATGCTCGTGAATGCCTGTTTTGGTACTTTTTATGCCCTTGAGAAGTGAACCCCTGATGCTGAGGTTATTCGTTGTGGTTAGTTTTAGCGAAAAAGAATACAGAATAAAAGAAGCCAGGCTCTGAAGTCCTGAATTTTCTTGGCTTTCAAAATTATTTGTTTTCTGAAAATTGTGACTAAATACAAAAGGTTTCATCGACGTGGCGTTACCGTGATAAACACGACGTAACTTTGCATGCAAGAGCATTCACTGAAATTTGATATAAATAACTCAACCCGAGACAGAAAGTAACTGGCTATCAATTTTTTCTGCCATTCATTCTAATAAATGATGGAAAGCTTAGTAGTTTTCCATTATTTTATCATTTAAATATTGTTTACAAATGTGACAACTAGAAATGAGTACAGGTAAATACGTGTATACAAGTATATGTCCATAAAAGATAAAAAATATAAGTCCCATATTCAAGTTTGGACTTCAAACGGGTTTGGTTAAAGCCATCAATTTAACTTTACAGCACAACGCAAGCGATGCTAATTAGCTCTAAGTCAACCGTAAGATAAATATTTCGGCGAAGGATTTTGTCAGGCATAGTATTGAAAAAAATTCCGAAAATAGTCTAAGAATTTTTCAAAAAGGGAAAAATGAGAACATTCGTATATGTGAATTCTTAAACTAAAAAAGAACAATTTTTATCTCTGTGTTTATTTCAACCCTGATCGAAAATGATTCATCAACGCATTAAAATGTCGCCTCACTACCCATAAGAATATCCTCCATGGCACGCACGCGGCCAACCACAATTGCGGAGACGCAGAAAGCCTTCAATTTATTTAGAATTTCCCCACGCCGACCATAATCACCAATGATCTAGAAAAATAGAAAGCTGCGCCCTGGCTGCGGAATCTTTCCCCTCACGTACGGGAGGGAACACAAAGCGCGGGAGTTGTCAGGGCGTGTGCCACGTTGGGCGAAAGAAAAACACGCCAAAATCGGGCAAAATGAAGACCTCAACTGTTGCTCCGTGTAAATACGGTCCCTGTTTTGACGCGCGCTCTAAATTGGATGCAAGACGTGCGTCGGGTGAGAATCTGCCAGCTATGATTGCCGGAAAGGGGCCTCTGAATCAAGGGAATCTCACTGGAGCCTCCAGAGCGAGTGAGAATTTAAATTCCAAGGGCATAATTCAGTGAAAACCGTCAACTTTGGAACTAAACTTTGGTCGCGAGCGCTTGAGACGGGAAATCATGCTCTGAGCTAGGAAATACATGCAGACGTTGCTTCGAACGGTCAGTGTCTCGTACAACACGACGGGACTAACGGATCCTTTGGCTTATTTAGCACGCTGGAGCACGCAAATTATGCGTGCTCTTGAAGCAATTGAATTTTTATGAAAATGGAATTTCAGTTCTTCTATTCTAACTTGGTTCTCCGATTTGAAGCCATGTGTAAAAAAGACGATGCTAATAAAATGTAAAAATTTATACCACGTTTTTGCTTCGAGAGCTAACTGAAATAGTTAAATTTAATGAAGAAGTAGGCAGTACGGATAATGTTAAAAAGATTTTCATCTACATATATTTTTCCCTGCCTTCATATTCCTCATTCAAACTCGGTCTTACTTCGCATTATAGTCTTAAGCAAACCAAATGATCGAGCGTGGATGAGCTCCTGCAAACAAGAGTAGCCAAAAAATCGGCCAGATAAAAAGAGTCTCAATTGAATTAGGACAGACCTGAAGTAGTCCGTTGAAGGAGTAATGTTTGGACAACAGACTACAAGGGCCCCAGGCCGCAGTGCCCCTGGGGACGCTGTTTGGTGGAACTCGAGAGAATGGGGGGCCTCCGAATGCGGGCTCGTGAGGAGACCTCCGTCATTAGACCTCTCACAGGGAATATTTGGATGACTTCTGTCATTAGATCTCTCACAGGGAATATTTGGATGACTTCTGTCATTAGATCTCTCACAGGGAATATTTAGTTGACTTCTGTCATTAGATCTCTCACAGGGAATATTTGGATAACTTCTGTCATTAGATCTTTCACAGGGAATATTTGGATAACTTCTGTCATTAGATCTCTCACTGGGAACATTTGACTCGTGGATAGAGAATAGTAGAACATGTCTCAAGCAAAACAGCATTTCTATGAAAATTGAATCCTGGAATGTACAATCTAGGAAACAAAACTTCCTAAATGCTAATAGTTGTAAAATTTGTATAATTTCTTCGAAAAAATTGCAAAACTTGTTGACGCAATCCTTGCTCGCCAATAGGGCAAGGAAGAAAGATAAACTTTCAGCGTGGAATAACTCTGCCCACTCGTATTATAGTCCCATAATTCTTCGTCCGTAGTCCCATAAAACTTGGCGAAAATGCGTCTTCCGGTCCATGGGTTTTTAAGGAGGAAACGAATTAATTTTAGTCGTTATTTTATCCTAGCCAAAACGAAGGTCACGTTAATTTTCTCTAAACTTCTTTGTCCTCTCGAAAGAAAAACACGCGTTTTTTCGAGTCCATGGTCCGTTCGAGTTGAGCAGTAATGTCATTCATAAGGAGCAGAGGGCGTTCTCGTTCTGAAAGATCATTTTTAATATTACGCCTACCATTTCTTTGGAAAAGGGTTCAGTTTTTCCAGAAACTTCCGAGACAGAGTTTCTCTCCTGCCTAATTAGACAAGAGAACTTTTGCTCGACAAGAGCTCGAGTGCGCTCCCGTCCCACTTGCGAAATTCAGCGAAAAGATTGCCGCGACATTTTCGAGAATAAAAATTCCTCACTTAAATAAAGGCCGCACCGCTCTCGGTTCGGGTTCCTTTGATACGATTAAAGGGCGCGCCCTGGTCAGCGCTGAAGGAGCTCTTGCTGACGCAGGATATTTTTTTTCTCAGAGCAGAGGACGCACTGAAGACGTCTCCATTTCGAGATATGCTTATTTTCTACAATTTCTTCCGGAAATATATACGCACATTAGATTAATTTGAATACTTCTTTTTCTAATTAGGAAATTTTTTATCAAAAGTATTTCGTTTTACCAGAAACAGATCTCGCTTGTTTAAACACACGCAGGCATAAAGCTGTTGACTGGATGCAGAAGTGGCCAAACAGTCATCCGGAATTGAAATAATTATTTTTGCTACTGATCCAACAGCGAAATTAAAACACTTTAAGAAGTTGAAAATAGTGAAAAAGATCGAAGATCTCTACTAATATAACATTAAATTTCAATATGTGCAGGAATTCTGTTTTTTTCTTGAAGCGATTAGTTATGCCAAATTTAATAGCAATCTTTCCCCAAAAATAATTTTCACCTAAAATTGAATGGCTATGGTGATCATCAATGACACAAAACTGAGAAATACCTCATCACATGACGACGACCGTATTGACCAAAACTTCAAATTTACATATAAAGAACACATCTCGAACTTAACGAAACTGTCACGATAGTTTTGCATGGGCGTCCGCTGTAATTCATCACAAGTGTGAACTGGACAACTCAGCGTGACCGAGTCACGCTGAGTTGCCATGGGTTTTGTGTGACCCATGACCACCAGGGCCCCGACGTCGAGGGTCTGGCGCATTTAATATCCGCTCCATATTGATACAGAGAGCCAGTCTCAAGGCGTGACCAGGGCCGAGAGGCGCCTTTGTACACACGCTGGATGAACAGTCGAATCAAAATGGAATATCGGGAATCGAGCTGCGATAAAAACGGCAACTCTGAGGGGAATTTGTGGGATATTGGAGGGGAAAATGCGAGGATGCGAATCATGGGAAGTCTGGGTGTGATGTGGGGGTGTGAGAATGGAGTGGTGGTATTGGAAATTAGGGGAAAATTAGCTCATCAAGAACGGCTAAGTTAACGAAAAAAGATGGGAACTAAAATAATTATTATAATAAAAAATGCAATGAACTGTGGTCAAACCTGAACGCGACCTAAAAATACTTGTTGAAGTAAATTTTCAAGTTAAGACTAAGACATTCTCCTATACAGAGCTGTAACTCAAACAGTTTTCAGGAATGCGGATTGAACGGAAGCGTTAGTGACATAATCAGCGCTTCATCCATGCGAATCAGAAGAAACGATGCTAACGAATGGCACCCTCGATGTCTGAAATTGACTTGACTCATCAATTGAAAAGAGCAGCAAAGACAGGCCGTTTTCCACAGTTTAAAACTGAGTTATGAGCTGTTGCTTTGATGCGAGTCGCCTGAACCAAGGCTTTCAACCTATCAGCCAGGGCTAAATGCCTCGACTACACCATTAAATGCGCCAAATTTTAACTGACTTTACCCTGTCATCACACAAACCTGATGACCGATGGGTTTCAAAGCCAACGAAAATTATTAATATGACTGCATGAGTTCGTGCCTAAAATTTGAATTTTTGACCGGATGAGACACTGTGTTCAAACTTGCATTAATCTCATAAACACCGCACGACCAACAATAAGTTAAGGCAAAAACTTGTTAGACTTATTCAAATTCAGAATTACTGTATAAAACTTGAATTAGAATAAAATTTCCACGCCTACTTGAATGATCATTTTGATGAACATGTGACAAATCTGTAAGGAGGTACTCTCGGAAACCAATTTCCAACCTTTTTTTTTCCACTGATATTTTTCGACGTAGCTCGGTCAACAGTTTTTCCTGGCTTCATCAAGCAGTTCTGTAAGCGCGAGTAAAAGTGAAGTGATCAGACGCTGCCACGATCTTTGCAGGTAGTAAAATATTTTTCTGAAATATTTTTACTAGTGAAGCTTTTTTAATTATCAAAAACCACCGTCAGATGAACTACTTCTCATTCAGACGAAAAATTCCAAGCTCACATAGTAATTTATATAATATTTATTCTGTTCCAGGATTGACGAGGTACTTGATTCCCAGTACTATTTTACGTCGATTTTTATCGAGACTTTACAATGACTTTTTTTAACGCAGACTGAAGAAGAGTCTTACTGAGATAGGGATTGCCAATCACTGTCTATTATCATATTTAAATTTGTGCAGGCCAAAATCCGTCATAACCCTGTCGTGCCGGGCAGAAACACTTCAGACATTATTTACCCAACAAAAACTTCCAACGACAGTCATTCGCAAATGCCGACTGGAGCAGGTAATTACGAATAGCTAAAGTGATCGATTATGAATTGACTCACTTGCGTGCACCAGTCAAGTGTGCATGGCATCATAAATATTATTCCGACCGATTAATTTGTGATGCAGAAACTGTCGTTCGACTTTTTTCCCCTCATAAAATTTGAAATACAACAACACCTCACCTCTATACTACTTGTATTATGGGTCAGTTGTTTTTGCTAGAACCTTAAACGGAAACTTTTAGCTGTTCTACGAACAGCGAAAAAAAACTTAGTTGCGAAGGTTTGCTTTAAAGTAACATCTCTGAAATTAGGGTAAATACCCTTTCCATTGTATTAAATGTGTAGGGGATGTTGCGGTTCCGTATGAGAATTTCCCACCTCGATTAGGCTCTGAGCGCACTTATCTTTCAATGAGCTTAAGGCCTCATTATTGTGAGGAGAGCGTTCAGAAATGGACGCCAATTCCTGCCAGCGCGTGGACTAGCCCCAGCCGCGCAGCCTGCGGTAGACCTGGTCCTGCGCGCAAGAAACGTGAAAAGAGCGAAGGATCCAAGAAGTACAAATTGGCTATTGTTTCTTGAAGAAATTGAGTTGATGCTCTAATGATTCAAGTCCATATTTTATTAAATTATTTCTCGTTCTACATTGTGAAGTGTCGATTAGTTAGTTGGACGAATTTTGTCGTCAAACTAACTATTTTAAGGTTTTTAATTTCATTAATATAATGCATTTAAGGTTATACGCATATCGAGGTAGATGAAATCTAAAACGGTTCTCCAAACTTGTCCTTGCCATACGCAATTTCTTCAGTTTTTATTTGGTAGATCCCTTTCACGCAAAAACAATCCATTACGCGTCTGATGAAAAATGCATCTGACTTGGCGCAGGCTTCATTCACTAAATTGCTAGAACGAGGCTCGAAATAATGAGCTTTTTTTCTGTGATCCTCACAACCAATTGACATAATTTTCCAATAGAATAAGCACTATAATATCCTCATAAGGCATACCCTATTATTTGTCTGATTTGTATGAGCATGAATTGCAGCCGTTATTTTGCTGTTTGATGAAATTTAACTTACTTATCAGGGTGACAGAAAAATACACAAAATACTTAACGGAAGATGCTACTGAAATTTAACTTACTGTTGAGCGCGCAAGAAATAAGCATGAAAAACTCTACGGTACGGAAAATGCTCCTGAGATTTAAGTTACTATCAGGCTTGAGAATACGTCAGAAAATGCATGTGAAATTCAATTATTTCCTTTTGAGAACGAGCCAATGCACATAATAAATTTTTTGCAAGTCCTATTCCACTAGCTCATTTTACTCCCGAATTCAGAATGTGTTCTTTCTAAAACATCATAATTAGAAAAACGTGTGGGGACCGAGGGTTCATATTTTAGAAGAGAATGGCTATCTCACGCATAGAGGTGTCGGAGTTCGACATTTTATTCATAATATATTACAATGTGTACTAAATACACGTAGTGATTCAGTTACATAACTCCTAAAGAAATTAAATATCATAATTCGTTACCATTTTATGAAGGTATGTTGACAAAGTCATTTGGAAAAATCTATAGCAAAAGGTTGTACGTAGTACAAAGGCGGTGATGTTTAAGGCATCTGCTAACTCGATTTTATTGCTAAAATATTTAACTCAGAACTTGAACGGTGAGAATGGACAAAGAAATCTCGATCAGGATAATTGTCCACAGTGACAGCTAGAAATATTTTCCTTAAACTAACAAAAGTGTTACACGCGCGTAGGCATCGAGTAAAATATTATATAGGCATCTTTTAATATAGACATCTAGGAAAATGTTATCCAGGTATCTAGCAAAATTTTACATAAGCATTTAGTAAAGTGATGTATAGGTACATGGTAAAAGTAAAACGTTATACAGGCATCTAGTACAGTGCTATACAAGCATCAAGTAAAATATTATACAAGCATCTAGCAAATGTTACACAGGCAT
The DNA here is from genome assembly GCA_014899125.1 of Orchestia grillus. Lineage (NCBI taxonomy): Eukaryota > Metazoa > Arthropoda > Malacostraca > Amphipoda > Talitridae > Orchestia > Orchestia grillus. The sequence goes on from VOMN01140368.1 coordinate 14,653, forward strand.
CCAGTGAAATGTTGTATAGGCGTATAATAAAATGTTATATAGTCATCTCGTAAAATTTTGCATTAGCATCAAGTAAAAATGACCATGAGCAATGATCAGACTTTCATCGTAGTAATACAGCCCTTCAGTTAGTGGCAGGTGATGCTCACAGTGAACTTTCCAAATTTCAGGAGGAAGAGCTTATCAGTTGTCAGACTAACCAACTGAACGAATAAAAAACAATAATCAAATTGATTTTACACAAAACGAAAGTCTGCAACAACTGTAGATTGCCAGAAAATGCCCCAAATTAAAAAATAGTGGAACACAGTTTAACCTTAGCTGCAAAGTTGAGTTTCATGAATTGTGTTTCATCATTGGGTACTTATTGTAGATGCTCATAACACTGATGAAAATTTGAAATTTTTCCAAGAAAGATATTTTTTCAAATTTCTAAAATTTGAACTGCGTTTGCCGACGTTACGATGGAAATACAGCAAGCAATAACTTTTTCATTAATACGACATAATTAAACATACAGCAACCAAGAGCCTGCGGAGCCAATGCTAATTCCCTGCACAAGTTTTGCTTAAAAACAACTCGACATCAGCAAGTCCTGGCCGCCTCTGACGCTTCATATTAGTTTAATGCAGCAAACACAACAGTGGGTAAAACAGGCAAACTTCGAGCGTATAACATTAGTGATGACGGCAAAAGCCGGTGATATTCAAGCTTCACCACGCTGCTTGGGAGAATATATGTTGACAACAGCAGCAACATACAAGCCTTAGACACAGCTGAAGACGGTACTGTTCTCATTAACACGGCATGTCGCACTGCCGTCAATGAGGCTGATCACATTAGCCGTTCATTGCTTCTAAGGCCTCATTACAGCACCAGATGCTGTGCCTCCATTGAGCTCGAGGTCATTAAGGTCTTAGGTGGCACACGGGTCTGGGCTCAAGATTCAGACTGACTGTTGTCTATTGTACGACCCTGACGTCGTCCTGAGGATAACTCGTCGGCTAATCCCTGAGGCAAATGGAGCTGTAATCCTCAAGAGAATTATGTTACGTTGGCCAGCCGCGCGTCCTGGCTTTGGCAAGCAGCCTGTTCAAATATTTTCATTTGATGCACCGCTGCCAGACTTGGATTCAGGACATGATGCATATTCTGCATGTGACATTACAGCTCAGAAGCTGCTCTGCTCTCGTGAGGGCGGAGATGTGATGCAGCGCTGCAGTGCTGAGATGTGATGCAGTGTTGAGATGTGTTGCAGTGCTGAGATGTGATGCAGTGTTGAGATGTGTTGCAGTGCTGAAATGTGATGCAGTGTTGAGATGTGCTGCAGCACTGCAGTGCTGAGATGTGATGCAGTGTTGGGATGTGTTGCAGTGCTGAGATGTGATGCAGCAATGAGATGTGATGCAGTGCTGCAGTGCTGAGATGTGCGTCAGCGCTGCAGTGCTGAGATGTGATGCAGCAGTGAGATGTGATGCAGTACTGAGATGTGATGTAGTACTGAGATGTGATGCAGGGATGAGATGTGATGCAGTGCTGAGAGGTATTGCATTGCTAAAATGTAATGCAGTGCTAGGATGTGATGCAGCGTTTAAATGTGATTCAGTGCTGAGATGTGATGCGGTGCAGAGATGTGATGCAGTGCTGAGATGTGATGCAGTGCTGAGATTTGCAACAGTGTGACAGTGCTAAGATGTTATTAGTAGGGAAGTATTGAGGAGTGATTCACTACACAGGTTTTTATTTCAGCGTGGTACTCGTAGAAATGAAAGAACAGTATATTTGAAAATTATGCAGTATATGTTAAGCAAGCTGTGAGATCTACGTAATACTTGAATAATCTCAGTATTGCTTGATCTGAGATCAAATTGTGATTTTCAACAGATCGAATAGTTCTGAATTCAAGCATCGGAGGAAAAGAGTATATTTTTCTTAGAAAAAGTAGCACCAGAGACCCCGAAGAGCTTGTGCCCATTAGCTCTCAAAAGGTGAAAGTGAACTGTGGTGTGCTGTGATGTGTGGTATCTCTAAAATAAATCTTTAACTCTGCCTTACTTCCTATGAAAATTACGTTTTAAAAAATTAGTTCAAATTAGAAAAATATATAATTGTTTCCAAATGAATATTTCTTTTGCGTAATGTGACATTGGTATTGATAATAATAATCAGATTGATGTTTGTAGGGAGACATCTTTTTGTTGCTTTATGGAACTCACAGTAAATTATATGGATAAAAAATGTCGTATGGTGAGCGGAATCTAATATCTGATGTATCGTTATCTCCAGATCAATTCCTGACCGCAACCTAATGTTCTGCTCCTTCTTTTGACACCATCATAAATCCCGGTGAAAATTGCCATGTACTCAGCCGGGCTCGCTTTATTGACCAACGAATAATGCAGAAAAAAAATTATAAGTATCATAGAGACGCATTTCGAAGTGCATTCAACTTCTGAATCTCATTGCAGTTGTGAACTGTAACTCAGTATTGCCTATTTCCACAGGAATAAAATTGACGGAACTTCAAGTTGTACAGAATTCTATATCGGGGGGAACTGAAGAGGGAAATGCAAATGGAATATTATAATCAGGAGAAATATTTTAGCTGTTTTACTGAACACAAGGCACTCGATACTCCATTACGTGGCAGACTTACATTGCTCATTCAAATGACTACGTTCCGTACTCGCGTAGAATATGCAGAAGTTAGAACTTCTGTCTGATGAATTATGCTAAATAATTCGACGGTTAATAATTCAAGTTTCGCTGGACTCATGTTTACTACACCATTCCCCTTACGATTGAGAAAATTTCAGTGATTGGCTCAAGTGGCAGGTCGATTAAATTGCGCTAATCACTCGTGAGCGAGCGTTGATAAATTGAGTGCTCAACGTCAAACATTAATTAGTTTATGCTAAAGATTGATTACGCACTCGAGTAAAAAAATAAAAAATAGGTTTCCAATGTTATTTTTGAGATTCCAGGAACTTTGGAATTTGAGTAATTTTCAGATGCTTCAAAATAGAAATATCATGAGCAGTGGTGGCCTCAGCCCTCACGTGCACAGCGGGGAGTATCTCACGGGAAATTTATTACCTTTAATTCAGAGCGTGAAATGACATGAACAATGATACCATTATCTCTCTAGTCTGTTCCGTGACCGACTGCAATATGCGAGCAGCAAAAATAAAGCAACACTGGAAAAAGAGGTGGAAAATCCACAGAGATAATTTATTTCAAGCTATTGTACGGAAATTTTTAAACAAAATTTGTTAACAGCTCAGAAATCTTTTGAAACAAAATATTTTCACGGTACTCAGACTACTGCGACTAATTGCAAAATTCACAAACTGTTCATCGATACACGATGAAACAAATCAGACTTCATCCACTCATCTAATATTCACAACAAAATGTGTTTCGTTACATCAGCTGAACATATGACGCCGAAAAATTCCAACACGAAGTGTCGGAAAAATCACCAGGTGCTGCTCCCCTGATGCGCCCTTGTCAGTCACGCACGAGAACCAGGTCTCTTTATTGATGCAGCGCTCGCTTGAATAAATGACCACGAATTATGGGACGAAAAAGTTATAGAAAGGGTTAGTTCCTCGGGCCGTGGAATATTATTTTGATGTTCTGAAGCTGACAGTGGGATTGTGAGTCGCTGTGACTGCGGGCGTACAGAAATAAAGGCTCAGGCTCTGGAACCAGCGATCTTTGGAGGGCACTCTTGCCGTTAATGACGACATTAACGCGTCGTACATTTCTGGCACGACCCAGGTGCTAAAAAAATTGATGGGAACTAGACTGTCGCTCTCGTGAGGGGAGTGTGAAATGTCAGATGTAGCATCGATATGCTGAGAATTTTTGGTGTCAATTTTCTTTCATATAATACAGACGATAAAAAAAGAAATAACTTTAATCTCAGTTGCGCCAGAGATTGAGAAATGCGACTTCCGGTGCGCATTAGAGGGCAACCGTGCAGCATGAAACGATACGCTCCTGAAATTTTTCAACATCGATAAATTGAAGGAACTTGGGCTTCATGAAATACGTAACTTTTTTGATTTTATTTTTAGACCCTAATGTCAACGATGATGGGAAAAATATCAGCAAAGTAATGCCGTACAGTATTAACTGAGTTATTTATTTGAAAGAAAATTTACGAAACTTAATGTCGAAATATTCAAGACCTATGTGAACTTGTCAATATCTACATGCACGTGTGTAATATATAAAGTACGTTGCATGTCCTAAATTCTTACTGATATTCTAACAAAAATCAAAAACTTACATTTGTGCGGTTATGTTTTTTTACTCAAAAATGCTGTTTTGTGAACTAAATTACAATGGTTTTATTTTAACGTAGCTAAGAAAACACCCATGAAAATTTAACCAGATTCTGAAATATCAGAAACATGCCACTCAATTTTGGGTGCCAGCGTTCAGTGAAAAGATAATCATATATATTCTGAACCGCCCAAGCCCTTTTCTTGGCTCTTAATTAATTACCACAACATTCCTACTTTCACCTCCCAAAAACATGATTTCCCCCACCAAAGTCGCTGCGAGCCCGTCAGGCTGCGCGGCTAATGCCGCAGTTGTGCCGTGTTTGCGCAATTGATGACTGCCTCCGACCCTGCAGAGAGACACCGCGTCCTGCGTACGCTGCTGGAAATGCTAAAAATCCAGATAATTCTGAAAGTGTTGGCAATGATGAAATGCTGGTAACGCTGGAAAGGCTGAATGTGATGGAAATGTTGGAACATTCTCGCTTTCACAAGAGCCTTACTTTCTATCAAACGCATACGCTGTGTGTCATTGTACTTCATTTTATAACGGCTCTGTATGAGTGAGTCGAGCTTAATTTTACGCCAAAGAAGTTGGTAATTACAAGCAGTTCAAATTACAATTAGTACGAATACAAATGAGATGTAACCCGGAATCTTTCGTTACAGGGCGTATGTACAACCCATTTAAAGTTCTAACATATGATCACATGTTTTTTGCTCTCAAGTGCTACGTCAGAAGTAATTTACAGGACGCACGTTGTCCTGGACTTAGTAAGCAAATATTGAACAAAAAAATGATGATACAGTTTAAAACTCATTCTCGTTTTTTCAGTATATTTTTAGTTGCAAGATCAGAAACTAATTTCCTATTCGTTTTTGCGATTAATAATATTGTAATTCACTCGCCCCCATAAAACAATTTTACTACATTGACCCATTCTTCCGTATCGACTTCATCAGGCTTATCACCAGGTCCAATACTGAGGTCCTCCCGTATTTCTCTCACGCTGTGTTTTTCCTGTACGTAAATTCATTCTTGTACGAGATTTAACACGCAACTCGAGCTACAAGCTGAACTAAGCTTTGTGCTAAGCAAAGCAAAAAATGAAATTAACTTTGCTTTGCACGAGTGGAAAATTAGCGGGCACAACTTTATCAGAAATAAAAAACTTAATCCTAAAAGCGCAAAAGCGACCCCAAGCATGTCAACTTAATCCTCGAGTCGAAGATCAATCATTGACGGACGAATTGTACAGAAGCCAGTAGAATGAAAGTATAATCCTTTCATAGGAAATTTTAATCTATTGGAAAATCCATAATCTTCGGAATAGACAGGCCAAAATACGTGAGCATCTAAGCTTATTTTCGCTTGTGTTATACTTGTATGCATGCATAGAAAAATATAAAAGGTACTAGATTTCAAATAAGGATTTACTTTGAACTTGAAAAAATATCGATACGTGTCATGTGCGTTGGAAACTACCTCTGTTAAATCATACGATCCATCTCAACAGAGAGAGCCAATCCCACCTGCGTCTCAGGACACGCTGGTTTGGGTGGCTGCCGCCCAACTTCCTTCCGAGCTGACCTTCTCTTAAATTTAGTCTCACGTACCCATAGCAGCTACTGACCCCCACTCAAGACGATCTCCTTCGCTTGAATTTAGTGTCTCACGTACCNCCCTCAAGACTCCACTTTCAAGACCCCGCACTCGGGTTCCGATTTGCATAGTCCACCCGTCAACAAGACCCGGAGCAGCAGCAGGACGGTTCTTAACATTTGTAAGCATTAGTAAACGTTATGCCGCCCCAAGGGAGCACATCTCCCTGACACCCCGCGACCAGCAGCGTCTGTGGCCCCCCGCACAATCTCGCTTGATTTCCGCGCAAACAAAGTTATCTACGTCAGAAGTTTCCACTTTGACTTCGAGACGATGTTTCATAACTTGCCCTAAGAAAGTCGGTGGACTTGCTGAATTGGGATATGAGATTCCGGGTGGGTATTCGAGTGCATTTCTAGCTTTGGAAAGTCACTCAACTTGGTTCAGTGTTGACGTAAAAAAAGTTAGTACAAATTTACGATTAATGTGCACTTGACGAGACGCTTTATTGGAACCGGACACGGGTAGAAATCATAAAGTCAAAGTCAACTCCCCATTCGATTGTTCCAAAAGATTGTTAGTGCAGCAGTTGACTCGCAAAGGCTCAGCTTCTGTTAGCTAGTCTCATGTGATTAAAAACTGAAAACATTTTTACATCAATTTTAAATTCAATTATTCTGGCAGCAATTTTACCCCTGAGGCATTTTTCAATCTTGAGGAGCATATTTTAGCTGATATGTACGCATACTGATTGGCGGGCCTAAAAATAACATAAATAATATCCGGATATCATTGTGCATCGCC